>BQNB010075300.1:0-31515 GCA_026074375.1 Tanacetum coccineum
TGGTGCAGATTCATCAACCAATATAAGTGGACGACTTTTTTTCCAAAACCTTTTTTTTTTCTAGAAAACCTAAGTAGTTTAGCACTTCAAGAGTCTAGCATTAATTGGTGGTAACAAATAACTAAACGAAGATGGAAATTGTCAATTTAGTAAACATTTTGCTACTTATTTGAGAAATAAAAATAAATGGGGAAGGCATGTATGTAAAAGTCTATAAACATTGGGGGTTCAAAACTGAAAATGACCAAACTTGTCTTCTTCTTCCACTTTTTTTTTTTTTTGAAAATTAGCTCCAAACTAACCAATGGTAACTCATACTCGATGAATCAGATAGTCTTCTATTTTAAAACGCATAGTCGATACTTTACGCTCAAACCAGATTTAATCCGACCCAATGCCTAAAATTATGAGGCGCCTCGAAAAATGGAGGCCGTGTGCGGTCGAGCATCCCGCACATGCTCAAATCCGGCACTGGTAAACAACCCGAATCCGCCTCATTTAACGTTCTCATCCCCACTCCACCTTTGCCACCACCGACACATGGCTAATTCAAACACGGAATATTTGTATAGGAGTTGTTTCACTGCCACCAAAAAAGCGTTTAATGCCCATAACCCACCGGGTGGCTTGATTAGGCTTTCATGTGTTCGGGAATCGGAATAAATATAATCAAAAAATTACAAGGTTTGTATGAACCAATGATTAGACATCTTTGTATTGTAAACTTACAATACGATAAGAAGTATTTGTTAGACTGTTTTGCCACCTCTATCCATCGTAATGACTTAGTCAATGACCATTTCCCTTTGTTAAAAGAACATGAAAGTCAACTTTATATCTATTTGGTTTTATTTGGCCAAAAAATTTAGATAAATTCCCTTAATTGTACACATGAAGACCAAGGGCTTACTTGACCTTCTGTTTTCAAAATCAATATCTTCACTCTTGTTATTGTTTTAGTTCTGGATGGTCTAACCGGTACTCTCCCGTATAGGTAAATGATTTTACATTGATGGTATTCCAGTATTATTTTAAGTTAAGATAATTTACAACTTTTCAATAATGTTTCTCTGTGGTATAAGTTTGTGGCTGCGTTTGTTTTAGAGATCGTTAAGAAATTTTTTGTGTATTCAAAAATTGGCAGATGGGACTATACATATCGATTAGTATTAAGATGGTTGAGAAGACTAAAATCACCACCACCATTGCTCGTGTGGAGTACCACGATCATCGCTACACCAACACAACAAACAACCTAATGTCCACAAGGCCGCAAATCTTCATTACTTTTAGTTAACTTTCAATCACATGGTTTATGTGTATCAAAATTTGTATACTTTCTTCATCTTTTATGTTTGAAATACAAAACTTCTCTAGAGTCTTGATGTTGGGGCCCAATCCGTTTCTTAGAGAGAGCAAATCCATAATACTTGAATCAAGCTCAGAAGAAAAGTCGATCCAACTGTGAATCAAGACTTGTTCATCTACTGTTTTCCCCATTAAATTCGTTCCATGCCCAATGTAGCAAGCATTTGCATTACTATCATAAATATACCCCTCATTAGTCTCAAGGACATGGGGCTTTCCAGTAGGCGTCCATCCAAGAAACTTTTCGGGCTTATCTGACACCTCCGTAAAAAACTCTTTACAAAGTGTGACTTTAGCATCAACATATTCTGCAGCAATTAGTACCTTCCAGGCATTCTTGTGTTTTCTTGAGGGATGAATTTATATGAATCAAGTATGCAAACTCTTGTTTAGTTGTTTACAAATATGGATAAATGCTTAATTTGAGAAGTGATTAGTAAAAGATATTTAAAAGTCCGGTTTTATTTTTGATTTGTTCGGTGTCAAACCAAACACTGAACACCCCTAGAAAAGTGTCAGTCAAAACATGTTTTTCTTATGAAATGTAATGGAATTCCTGGTATACTTTTCTCAGATCATCTTTAGTTGTGCTTGTGTTGTCAAACTACATAGCTTAGTCGATAACCGCTTTCTAACGAATGTAATCCTCATCAATTTGTATATGAACACTAGCTTTGATTTCATCGATTGTATGTGGAAGCGAACAGTCTGTTAATATTTTTCGTAGAGAGTAAAAGCGTATAAAATATGGAAAAGTGGATGAAACTATGGAAAGTGTATATAAATTGTGTATAAAGTTATAACTATATTACATTTATCGTGTTGTCCCCTCCCTCACATCCAATTGTTTATTATTAATGTTAATGTTAAAACAATGTTATGAACAGTAACTCTTACACACTGATTCATTTGTTTAATATTAAATTTATTATTAAAAAACTGTTATGAACAGTAACATTTTATTAAGATATTACCTTTTTATCCAACAATCTCTCTCACTTAAACACGTACTACATACGTGTTCTTCTTCCTCTCTCTCTATAAACCCAGAATAACACTTAGGCTTCAATTCTATAATCACTCATCTACCACCCAATCTTCCAAATCTCTTCAATAGATTAAAAAAAACCTAAACCCAAATCCAAAAAAACCTAATTCGTTGAGTTGCAGATGGAGAAAAAAATGGCTCTGATTCCATGAGTTTATCTACCTCAATAAATTTTTGATTTTGAGTGTTAATATATTTTTATTTTTTTTATTTAATTGTTGTGATAATGTCTTTGGATAGTTTATGAACCTCATTTGTGAGAAAAGTGTTACTAGGCGCAATGTGAAATGATAATTCTATTTTCATGATCAGTACTTTCCTACTAAAAAAGTGATTTAAAACAGCTTGTAGTTTTACGATACGCAAATTGAGTGATTTGGGTGAATTGAGTATCTATCAAAACGGTTCGAAATTGACATTTAACTGTCCATACATGACTGCCAAATTGACATTTAATTGCCTTTGCTTATCTTGTCCCCTTTTCTTCATGTTTTTCTTATGGCAAAATACTGAATTGCTTCCTGTTGTGTGTTGTTTTCTCAGGAGAATATTTTGAGTGTCACGGTCAAAAAGGTAAAGAAGTGAATGATCGAAAGTTTGGCAAGCTCTGTCAATATGCTGGCAGAAATCCTTTACGTCTTCCAAAGGTACCTTTTGTGTTCTGATGTAATTGATGCGGTTTTAATTAGATTTTTTATTTGTTCAGTTCTTATCGAGGAATGTAGTCACTTGGGTTATTGTAGAACACAAGTTTGACTTACACTTACACACATTGATTTACTCTTAAAAGTTAAAACACCTAACTCCTATATTTTCTTAATAGAAGCAACATCTATCTCTTATGTTAATCAGGATGTGAAAGTAATTTTTTATGTATCGTGTCATTTTGACTAACTTTTCTATTATATGCTGAGTTTATGTTTAAATTAGTATAAGCACAAATATGAAACTTATAACATGACTATATTATTTAAAAAAAATGCAGGAATGATTATCTATGTTGCCCGACAATATTAGTTTAAGGTGTTTGGCTAAGATTATTTTAAAGGGCATTCATCGAGGAGCAATTATGAGTAATGACGTTAATGAGAGTCTGAGAACTTGCATAAAGCTTTCGGTAGCTTACTTATCATCACGTACAATGGCTTACATGGAGGTACTCACGCTAGACGCCTTCATCATCTCAAAGCGGTTTGTTTCTGTCTCCCTAACTCACATGGAAACAAGCAAGCGGGTTGCAGTCGCTAACGAGTACTTTATGGTTCAGGTGTCATTCCCCAAAATACTTTTTCTCAAATTTCAAAATAACTATATTTAGTGTCAAATATGATGACTGCAGTTATCTTACTTCTTATGCAGGGCTTATAGAAATGTGGCGCAGTGGTGTGCTACACCTAAGTAGGATATTAGTGATCGAGGTAATTTCGTACTTATTTGTTTCGCTTGCATTTTTTAATGGTTCACACAAGCGGAGCTAAAAAAAGGGGTGTTTGGGACTACTAATTAAAAGCGGCCGTTGTCTTTTCAAATTAGGTGTTTGGAGTTGCAAATTCCAAACTCCATATGTAACTCACATATCATCAAATAACCAGTTTAGATGCGCAATCATAAACGGACTCAAAACAACGTATCTGTTATATTGAACTGTAGTCATCAGATTTGATAATCGATCCTAAAACAAGCAAACCCGAACACTTTTTTTGAAATTGTTAATTTTTAAGTTGCTTATGCGCGTATGCTTATAAATGAGAACACAACTGATGCTATCAAGCAACAACCTTATTCTTTCCTATATGTCATGATTACTACCGTGTTAACAACCTTCAGGTAGCTTCGGTTGTAGGAGTTAGTAATATAATTAGTGTTGATATCCCACCTACACATGTCTCCTTCCTTCTCATACGTGTTTTCTTTCTTTGCTTCTTCGTCGATGACTCATCCAAAAATGACAGAATTGCGCCTCAAATATGTAGATGAGCTTATGTCAGATGCTGATTATTTCTCATTCATCATTCGCACACAGTTCCACCATCACCGCCAACACAAGCAGTTCTTTACCCAAAAGCAAAATACACACCATCAACTAACTTTGTTGAAAGAAAAAAATGTTGGGCTTGGCATCACTTTTTGTTTGGTTTTTCAAAAAACAACTACATGGTTTCTTTTCTTATTTTGCAAATAAGATCCGTATCCCAATTTAATTATTTGTCGATGACATTGATATTTGTCGATGACATTGATTTTGGTTAGCAAACCATTCTACATATTTAAAATAGTCTTTTACATGAACCACATACAATATTATATAAGCAAAAACCGAGAGAAGCTTACCGCTGATGCGTGAGCAGTGAAGGATCCTGATTTGGCTAACCGAGAATTCGGCGGTTCCCAAAAGAAAACTTTGCCATCTTCGGAGCCCAACGACATAGATCCTTAGGTTATAAAAACCGCAATCGACTTTTGATGACTCGTTAGCAAAACACAAAAGTTAACTACATGAGCATGTACCCAAAAAAAATACCCATTTCAACTCGTGATCCTACCCGCCTATTTTTCATTTCTACAGAAAGAGCCTGTCCTTATCTCACATTAACGACCTTTATATTCGTTTAATATTTCACTAGCATGCCTGGCACGCCTGCAAAGTAAAGAAAAGTCAGTAAAAGAAATCTTTTTAGCTAACTAAATAAAAAGGAAAAGAATGCAAGTTTTACAAGTCCAAAAGCCGCAATGTAGAGTCCATACAGCTTGCCAACACATAATTATCATTCTCGCCCAAACACATACACATGACCGAACTCTTCAGTTCAAGAATCTGCAAATCAATTATTCCGAATAACTTTCAGCACTCAATACTACACTAAAGAGCCAATGTCTCATCTGAAATTTATTAACAAAAGAACAAACATAACAAAATAAGAGTTTTATCTATAACAATATACCACATTTAAAAACTGGGCAACATATGTTACGCATTTTCAAATAAGATACCAGAAATACCCCCATCAAATACAAAAAAAAATAAACTTCATTTATATATACAGAAAATCACTATCATACTCTTTCTGCAACTCGGGGAACCCTTCGCTGTCATGCCAAAAAGTATGAAGATCTTTTTCATCACTACAACAATATAAGCGTTTAGGGTCGACAATTTCGACCCAAAACTACAAAGTTTGTCGACCCAAAGCACTTAAGGTCGACAATTTCGACCCTAAGAAATCGATCCAAAATTCTCGACCCAAAAATCTTTGGGTCGACTCAACCCTTTGAAAGTTGGGTCGACAAGGGGGGACCACAACATTTCAACCAAAAAGTTTGACTAACCTTAGGGTCGACACTCCTTTGTATATTTGGGTCGACATTGTCGACCCTACTCTTTTTAATTTATTAAAATCATTTTAATATAAAAAACACTTAATATTTAAATACTTAGGGTCGACATATACCTTGCAAATTTGGGTCGACATTGTCGACCCTAAGCTTTTACCTGGTATTTATCCCTAAGTTAGGGTCGACATTGTCGACCCTAAGATTGAGATTAGGGTCGACAATGTCGACCCTAAGGTGTTCCTGGGCAATAATAAAAAACTGGACAGATTTTTTCCGGAATTTTTTTCGGAAAAAATCTAAATTTCAACAAATCCAGAATTCGGCAAATCCAGAATTCGGTAAATCCACAATACGATACAATAACAAATCACTAAACGTTACAATACCACAAATTCACAATACGATAAATTACCAAATGTTACAATACAATTCAACAAATCCACTTTTACAATACTACAAAACGTCACAATTCCATTAAACAAAATCCACGCCACGATAAAATATTAAATCTATGTTTCACAAACGTAACAAGTCTAAAAGTTATTACACATACTAAGATACTACATAAAAACGCCTACTCGTCCTCGTCCGAATAGTCATCATCACCATCCGAATGTTGCTCGGCCTCCTCCTCCTCCCCTGATGAGGACTCGTTATTGTTTTCACGAGCCAAATCTTGAGCCAATTGTTCACAGTTCCGCAAATTGTTTATATGGGGATTCGTTTGAAGGATGTAGCGGGGACGTTCGACTTGAGAATTAGAACTAGAGGCGACACAATGAGTGGAGTTGAGAACGGGACGATAATATTTGTTGAAGTTATTATTGGTGACGGGAGTGATAGGAAATGAGCAGGCATAGGAAGGTTGGAGTGGTTGGAGTGGGCCGGTATAGGGAGGTTGGAGTGGGTCGGTATAAGGAGGTTGGAGTGGTTGATTAAAGGGAAATGGAGGTTGGAGTAAGTGAGCCCAATTAGGGGTGAGTTGGGGCATAGGACCGGGTGGGGGTGGGGGTACAAGACTAAAAGTAGGAGGGTTAAATGGACGAGCACTATTTGGTGAGTTGTAGTGCATAAAAAACTGACCTAGGGCGGCATTAATCGCCTCAGAATTTTGTTGCGCCACATTAGCCCGTTGGTCCGCCGCGTCAGCCTTTAACGAAGCCAAATAAGCCCGTGCCTGCGCCTCCTCAGCTTGCTTCCTGTGTAACTCTTTCTCTTGTTGCCTGAACATCTGCGTGATCTGATCCCGAGTCATAATATCTCCAAATGCACGATTTGCGCGCCTGCGAGAAGTTGAGCCACCACCCGGTAACTTCCTGCCCATGCCCGACATATTCTGGCGGTTGTCACTCGGAACGATTTCATCCAATATTTCTTGATCGGTCTTGAACGGGATGAGGCCGGCTTTAATATTATCTTTCATGGCCTTCATATCCAACTGTGAAAGAAAAAGAGAAAAAAAAGGTTAAAAACAAATAAAATAAGTTATTAAAGCATGTAAAGAGTTAAATTACTTACATATCTCTGCTCGTTTTATATATTAGAAAATATATAAAGTCATGGAAAAATATTAGGGTCGACATTGTCGACCCTAAATGTGTGGATGTTTGACTAACCAGTTTTGTTGAATAAATGTGGTCCTCATGCCTCAGTTAGGGTCGACATTGTCGACCCTAATATTTCCTCGACCCAAAACGCTCATTTTGTTGTAGTGCATGTCATAACATTGACTGGCAATATAATTTTAGGGTGTTGTTAAATTTCTTATACTTGCATGGACTCCTTATATAGTAATTTATGTAACAGCATATTCACAATACTTTGGCAAAAAGACTTGCTAGCATTCATATAAAGCAAAATTATGCAAGAGGGATGGAAAATGAAACCTCACACTCATCGAAAACAACTCGAACCGAGAATTAAAAATTGCATTGAACAATAAACATAAATTCTTGAATAGATATAGAGGATCAAGAAATCAGGTGGTTTTCAACAGTTTTCATGTATAAAGAAGAAAGTAAGCATGAAAAATACACATGGCGCAAGACCTACATTATAAATACTATGTATCAAAAATATTTGTCTCATGAAAAATACATTTATTAATGATTTTATATAACCCTAACCTTCCGCAACAACTAATTCCCGTTCATTTAGATTTAACTCTATACATAATAGTCTCCCGATCCAACCCCAAAGAAAAGACATATATAATTCCGTATTCTTAAATAAAATGTATATTTAACTACTATATTTGAGTCGGTAGTGAGCGTTTAAATTTTAGTGGGAGTAGCCCAAGATGGCTATAGTGATTGTTTATTGGCTTTATTGACACTTCATATCAGTCACTAAAGGTCATATATCTTGTGTAGTGTTCCATATATTTTGCTCTTTACTTGATACAGATCACTTGGAGAAAAAAATAACCATAACAATACCACTAGAAAGATCACAATAACTTTGTTTTATCATATAAACATAAAATAGAGTATTAACAACCAAAACAAAATGAGTGTCTAACCTTGTGTAACTATTATGAAGGTAGTCTAACCCACGGAGAACACCCTTGTCAAGACACAAAGAGGAACATGTGGATATAACTGATGGCAAATTCCGGGTTGTATGGCACATAAGCTCCTGAATGTTTTAGGTTACTTGTTTAGATCTCCACAAAACTTTAGATGAAAAAGTGTTGTTTGGTTAGAAGAACTAAGGAAGTGTTTAATATATAAGGGTAATAAAAGAGAGGCTCTCTTTTACACCATGGAGGAGTGAACGAATGATGAATGGTGTGAATGTGTTGTCTCATAAATATAGGGAAGCTAGGCAACTAACATGGTTGTTGAGTTGATATTAAATATCGTGTACAAAATCTTGAAGTACTTAGTGTGCATGTCAGTGTTTACTTTCACGCATCTAATTCACTTTTGCGAAATAAATGGTATTTACTTTGGAGAAAAAAAGCGTTTATATAAGTCTTAAGTCATTGTTGCTGCTGGAAGAACTTATTTGTCTTTGAATGCATGATCTTTACTATCCACTCTATTGGGTTTGATTGTTTTCATTTTAACAAGGTATGACCTATTTCAAAAGGTAACACTTGGTTTCAATATCTAATTTTTGGTTTAGAGGCTTGTTATATGTCAATATCTAGACATATTCATTTAGTCACTCTAGTATGTTACGGAGTACTTGATTATCCTTGTGTTTAAATAGGCTATGCTTCCTATGCTACTACTATATTGGTTGATAAAACAATGAGCTGAGTATGAGCCATGCCAATGTCGTTTTTTATGATACAAACTGAGCATTGATTGTAGTAAAAAAAGTATGAGTAAGATGGGAAGCATAAATGCACTTCAACATCATTTGAATTGTTTGACATGATGTATCAGTAAGGTAGGAAGCATGCATTAGGTGTAGTTGGATACTAAAGTGTGCAGGTATGATAGTTGATATTAAAGTGTGCAGGTATGATAGTTGATAGGTGATATTGAAGTGTGCATGTCTTTAATGTGAGGCTGGGAAGGGACTTAGAAAAAGTCATACATTGTTCTAAAACTGTACTACTATCAAATATCATCATCTTTATAGCTTGCTGATCTTATGCATATTCGTAGTAGATAGAAAAGGTCGATCACTTGCACGTATATTTTGTGTGTATCATTACAATGAGATTATGACGTGACACTACATAATCCTTTTCCCTTCAATAAAAACATGTTTCGCATAAATGATAGCAGTCGTGTATTAACCACGATTTCCTCAAACGTCCAATTCTCCCACTTAACCTCTAAATCATCTCCTACAACAAAGATATCTACTGTTTCTCCCATTTAATTAAATGGGAGAATTTGGAGTTTGGGGCATCTTAAGTACCTGTGGCAAATATATGACTACTACAATTTAAACAGAACATATTTTAATTAACGGAAAGGAATTATGTAGTGTCAGGTTATAATCTTATCTTAATGATACACGCAATAAAAGATAAAAGATCGTATGTGAAATAGGGAAAATATCGATACACAAAAAGTTTAAATAGTTTGTCAAAATTTCAAACTAAAGGAATTTAGAATGCATTTAAACCAAACACCTTTGATTAAAGTCAAACTAAATATGAACGAAATTTCCTACGAACACGAGATATTTGTCCCACAACAAATTAAATATTCAATTTTCTTGATATATATTTCAAGTGAATGAAGTACAATTGAAGATATCAAAATTAAAGCAACATTATGAAGAGAAATACTTTAGCAAAAGGAGTGATTATACTCCTAGTGATTTTGATGTTTAATCATTTTACTCAAGCAAGTTCGAATGTATTTGATCCAAGTCAAGGTACAAATATGACGTACTTCTTATGTTTATTCGTTATGTATCGTTGATGTTTAGATAATATTCTTATTGATTTTGAATTTAACTAGACTAGTTGTATTTTTAGGTATTCGTAGAGAGCTTAGATTACGAAAAAAAGCACCTCCTCCCCCTATCATGAGGCCAAATATCGGGTTCTTCCCACCCCCACCTCGGTATCCACCTCCGCCACCACCACCATATACGCTACATTGAACTCAAAATAATGTTATAGTGGTTGTTCCACCGCTATAACAGTCGTCACTGCCGCTAGAATCTCCCTGGAGTTGCTATGTAATTTATAAGCATAATTTTATTTTGTAATAATGAGTTAATTTGTGAGGTATCATTTTTATTTAACAACTTGTTGGATATTGGAATAGTTAAGTTTTTTTTGCATTTTTAGTAAATCCAACTCCTTGATTTAAGTTCAATTGGTTCAGTTATATACTAGGTCTAAATGTGGACTAGCACGAGCCGTAATTGAAATCTTTAACAACTTAACATTCTACATTACGAAGTAAAAAATCCATGTGGTTCACATGTATCTCGGTAACCCTATCGCGGCGGAGCTACGGAGGGGGCATGGGGGGCAGGTGCACCCTCCAAACTTTCCGGCGTAGTGTAACGTTTATATAGATTATTGTGTTTTTCATCATTTTGCCCCCTCTCCATATAAGTAAATGAAATAAAATAAGTAAACCTGAACATTCATGGTAGAATATGAAGAACAAAGAAATGGAAAAGGATTGGTTTTGCCGGAGAAATCTCGTTTTCACAGTTGGAAAAAGAGAACATAAGAAATAAACAAGGAAGATGGTGAGGTTTTATCTCTCTTCATGTGATAACACAGTGACTAAAAAGAATACTTAGATTTTATTTTTGTTACTAGCTTAAAGACCCGTGTAACCTCGGGTGTATTTTAAAGAACTTATTTTGTAAGAAGTTACATTCATAAATAATGTAAGAAAAACACTGAACGTAAACATGTTTCGTTAATATATGAAAGAAATAATCAGATAATAAGAGCATTATTAGATAAACATTTGAGTTTGTAACAATTAAATAAATAAATGTCATACTTTTAACGCAAGTTTATGGTTTTGAACACGTGAGAACTTCAATCAATTGCTTGATTAATATTTCTCAATAACATTATCAGGACTCCTACTTCTAACGCAACTGTGTGGTTTGGAACACCTGAGAAATTCAATCAATTGATAGATTCTGGTGAGAAAATGGATTGATCTATGGCGGCGTCACGTTCAGTTTTATCTATGTTGTCTCTACTTAAGTAAGCCATTGAAAATTTCTCCAACAAATGATCGTTTATAGTGTCCACAACTTCATTCATTGGAGCAAGAATGGCCTTTTCTTGGATATATGACAGATCATTTATGTTATCTAAAATGTTTGGATAAGTAAAATCGATAATAGATGTTACCTCGTCAGCCGCATGTATAAGAATTTTGTCAGTTACATCTATCGAAACCTCTTTGTCGTTTGCTTTTTGAGGTCCAATGAAATAAGGTAATTAAGTAGTCATGTTCATAATATGATGATATAAGATAACATTATTTAGGAGAATTTGACAAATAAAAGAACGGTGCAATATGGTGTTACCTGACTATTCACACAAAATCACCCATATCAACTCGTTACACAACATTACCCATATCAACCTTACACAAAATTACCCATATCAACCCATTACACAAAATCGCCCATATTGACTCGTTACACAAAACAATTATAACAGTGACACTTAGTGGCTTTTACCATTAGAACCATTTCCCACCAGTAGAAAAATCTAATGGTAGAATGAATGTAACACAACAGTATAAATCAAATAGATTTCAACACAATTGAAACTTACATAGATTATTTGTTTGAATCGAGGTTATGTGAATCAATGTAGATTGACATGTGATGTCTGCAAAATGAAAAGTGAATAAAATTAGTTTAACCTATTATTTGTACGAATGAATCGGTTTCTTATGTATTTGTTTTTGAATCAGTGTTAGAGAGAGATTGATTTAAATTGGTGTTAAAGGTAGTCCTCGTGATTATATTAATTGGTGTTTTTAATGCATGTTCTTTAAAGGGTTGTAAAAATGTAGAAGAAGAATCAATTGGTGGAAGGTTTTGAATGTGTTTTAAAAATTAAACAGCATTGATGTTAATTGAAACTGACGGACGTTTTTGAATTGACAAATAAAAGAATGGTGCAATATGGTGTTACCTGACTATTTAATCAATCACCCATATCAACCCGGTACACAAAATTACCCATATCACCCGTTACAGAACATTGCCCATATTTGCTCGAATCAAGGCTATGCGAATCACTATAGATTGACATATGAAGTCTGCAAAATAAAAAGTAAGAATAAAATTAGTTCAAACTATATTCAAATCATAACAGCATGTAATACATGTACGATTGAATATGTTGATTATATATTTGTTTTTGAATCAGTGTTAGAGAGAGATTGATTTAAATATGTGTTAAAGAGAGAATTTGTATTAATATGGAATTGTAACTGATTATTAATGTTAAAGAGATATTGGTTTAAATAGATTGTAGAAGAATAATCAATTAATGATAGGTTTTGAATGCGTTTTGAATATTATAATGTTAATTGAAACCGATTATTAATATGGAATTGTAACTGATTGTGGAAGAGTGTAGAAGAATCAACATTTGTGGTTAATTAAGGTAGTCCACATAAGAAAATTTAATGGGATAATTAATTCTTATGCTTTAAATGGTTGTAAAAAAACTTATTTTATTTTATTACGTAGTATATAGATATAGATAAATAGATGATTCGAAACAAAATTATATTGATTATTTAAAACAAACACATCAAAGTAGATGGGTGTCAATCAAAGATCAATTTGAATTGAATTATTAGGTTTACACCATAAACATAAAAATAATCGTGAATAATATAAATCAAATGGATTTCATACAACTGAAGCTTACATAGATTATTTGCTCGAATCAAGTCTATGCGAATCACTATAGATTGACCTATGAAGTCTGCAAAAAAAAAAGTAAGAATAAAATTAGTTCAACCTATATCCAAATCACAACAACATGTAATATACATGTACGATTGAATATGTTGCTTATATATATTTTTTTTAATCAGTGTTAGAGAGAGATTGGTTATTAATATGGAATTGTAACTGATTGTAGAAGAGTGTAGAAGAAGAATGAATCAATTAATGATAGGTTTTGAATATTATAATGTTAATTGAAACCGATTATTAATATAAAATTGTAACTGATTGTAAAAGAGTGTAGAAGAATAATCAATTAATGTTAGGTTTTGAATGCGTTTTGAATATTATAATTTGAAACCGATTATTCATATGGAATTGTAACTAATTATAGAAGATTGTAGAAGAAGAATCAATTAATGGTAGGTTTTGAATGCGTTTTTTGAATATTATAATGTTAATTGAAACTGATGAATGTTTTTAATGCATGTTTTTAATGATGGTGCAATATGGTGTTGTACATTTGTGGTTAATTAAGGTAGTCCACATAAGAAAATTTAATGGGATAATTAATTCTTATGCTTTAAAGGGTTGTTCTAAACTTTGTTTTATTAAAGTTTATAGATATTTTTTATTTCTTATGACTTTTGACATTCTTTACCCTTTATCTTTGTTTAAAGGGTATATTCAATTTAAAACATATAGCATTAAAGATAAAAATATGAAGGTATAATTAAAAGATTAGATATAAAATGTTTGACATAATTTTATTTGAAATGTTAGTCACATATTTATTACTGTTATTTATTTAAAACTTAAGTTTTATCTTTTTGATATGCAAAACTTAAGTTTTATTTACTTGATATGCATCTATTATTTTTGTTTGTGTGCTAAATCACCATAAAGATAATGCTTTTTCGTTTATAATATCTAGTCGGGTAACATTTTTGTTGTCCCACAATGTAAAAGTTTCAGTTTGATTTGACATATTTACTTTACATATTGGTTTTGACAAAGGTTTTTTTTTTTTTTTGCGACACGTATGCACAAATTTGTTTCTTTTTCGGCTTGCCGTAAATTTTTTTTTTGCCCCTCTCGAAAAATATCCTGGCTCCGCCCCTGCCTCTCGGTCCGCTTCTATTGATACTCGATGCATGCGTATATCATGAAATGATGTAATGAACAAAAAACGACTTTAAATCACAAACTTAGATAGAAGGCCTAATTGGACAAAAGGATATAAAAAGTGACTCACATCAATTTTTTATCTTGATGTTTTTCTTGTGTGAAGAAATAACGACTCGAAGAAATTTGGATCCAAGCGATACACCAAGACCTTCAAGTCAACTGCAACTAGTTGAGGGCTATTTTTTGGAGGTCAATATGTACTACAACTTGTTAATATTCTTGATATATATTTCAAGTAAAGGAACATTTGAACATATTATAAAAAAACACTATGATGAAAAACATTTTAGCTAAACGCGTGGTTATAGTATTGCTTGAGATTCTTATGCTTAATCATGTTATTCAAGCAGGATCGAATTTATTTGATCCAAATCAAGGTACACCGGCCTTCTAGTATTTATTGTAACGGTACTGTTAATAACAGTCTAACTTTGATTACGAGTTCACATGGAGAGCTTAGAACTCGGAAATTAACGCCGCCACCAACGCATAAGCGAAGTTGAGCTCATAATTTTCGTATAGCGAGTCCTTCACCGCCGCCATAAACCCCACAGCTTGCTAATTTTCAGGCTTGGGGTTTGTATTTTGAAGTTCCTTCATGGAATATGTATTGCAGCAATAATCAAAGTCAGACAATTCGTTATAACGTTTGGATTTCATTTGTGGTAATATTCTGGTCAGATTACTCAAACAATATGGCATCGAACTATACAAAAATTGAGCATACTAAATGTGGTCTTTAATAATATATGTTATCAAACTGAATAAAAGTGTTTCATAAAGGAGAGCAAGGTGCAGTGGGTATCAACAACATTGTTGTTGGTGTGCCACCTTAGCGCCAACTTAATATATCCATCCAGTAACACTCCAATAACTAAAACACTCAACCAACAAAAAACAAAAAAACTAATAACATTTATTACATGTGGGTCCTACAAAAAATACCTCACTCGTTCACAAAATTAAAGAAAAATACCAATGGCACTAGTGGGTGCCATGGTTAAAAACGAATGGCTAAAAAGAGCGGTGCATTTTGGGGAACGAATGGATAGCCATTGGTACTTTTTGGGGTGAATGGCGGATGAATAATCCCCTTGTACATAAGTGTTCGAAACTATTACTAATTGCATTTGCATATATCATGAAACAATCAAATTGAGCCAAAACTTTTACTTGATAAATTCTAATGCTATACAAAAGTGTAAAATTATAGTATAAAGAAATGACATGCGATGTGTACGTCAAAGTTTTATTTGTGTATTTTCTGGTGTGAACAAGTATCGAGTATGCATGGATATCAATATAACTCAAATGCTAATATATATCCGTATATTTTGATAAACAGAGAAATAATATATCCTCCTACTCTTTGTTAGAACTTATTTTCCTACTCAAAAGATTATGACAAATGACATAATTTACGGTTTCCAAATCAAAAGATAATGAGCTGCGAAAAAAACATATTATATATTTATATAATATAGGACCTGAGGATAAGGATGCACATAAATTATGAGATAAGTATAAACATAAATACCGATAAATAATATTACCTGTATTTTCCTGTAGTTAAGTTAATAAAATAAAATTTGACCAAGACCTTCATGTGAACTGCAATATGCGGTTGGCCAAAAGCTTAGGTGACTTTTATGATTCTTGCTTTAAACTTTCTTTCCAAGAAAATTACTTAATTTTTTTTATATAAATTTTATGTGAATGAACATTTAATAAACATATAATAAGAATACTAGCTATGAACAAAAATAGTTTAGCAAAACGAGTGGTTATAATATTGCTTGTGATTGTGATGCTTGCTCATTTTATTCAAGCAAGTTCCGAATCATTTGATCAGAATCAAGGTACATTTATCACTTTTTCTGTTTAGTCATTATTTCGCATTGATGTTTAGATCACGTTGTAATGGTGTTACGATATGATTCTGGATATTTCAGGTAATCGTAGAGAGCTTAGAACACGGTCAAAAGCACCGCCTGCTCCTAACCTAAGGCCAAATGTACAGTATAACCCCCCTGTCATTCTTGGGAGTCCACCTCCACCGCCACCAACACGTACGTAAGCTACGATGAGTTTATCATTTTGGTTTAGCGGTTCTTCCACCACCAAGATCAATTCGTATCTGCCGCCGCAAACCCCCTAGGGTTGCTTATTTAGTATATATGGTGTCTGTAATAAAGTATGTTGTTGGAAGTATTATTTGGATTTTCTGATGATATAGCAAGCTTTTATAGTATCATGAGACTGCATGAGTATAGCCGGAAGAACGATACATATTCTTATTTATTGGTTACAATTGTTTTTTTGATCAATGAAGAGAGAAATACTAATGCACCACTCATACCGACATAGTATGACTAAAACTATAGTTTAGAGAATAAGTTGTAAACCCGCATCTTGTTACTTTGTAATTTCTAGCTTCTTGCTAGTCTTTTTGTTTCAATAAATTCCGCCATTCAAAAAAAAAGCTGTATAATCTAGCTTCTACTATTTGTTAATGAATATCATGAACGTTAAGTTCATGCTTATCTTCTACCCACGAAATCCTAAGTGGCGGAATATAGAGATATAATGAGTGAAAAAAAAAGTCTATCATATATTTATGTGTGTAAGAAAATAAGTAATTAAGCATGTGAATTAGAAGGATATAGCAACACTCGATTTAATATAATTAGGAGGATATAGCACATCTTGTTTCAGAACCTCCATATTACCCATCATGTAGTCTTGTGACCGCATTGAACAAAAATCTTTCGAGACTCTGAAAGTTGAACCTTGTCCGCCCTGGAAAAAAAAGCAATATGTGTTTTTGGGTAATCTTCGACACCCAACAAATTCTTGATCGTATTCCAAAGGTTGCACGCTATGTCACAATCCACAAATATATGATCGTATATCAACCTTTCGTCAAAGTTTTACTTGTGTTTTTATTATTATGTGAACAAGTATCGAGTATTATGCATGGATATCCGTACAATAGACGTCTTCGTTGCAATTTTCTTCAAAGTAAACACAAGTCATTTATTTATGTTCTTCAACAGCTTTATGTTAGGTTTGTATCTTTCCTTATTAGAAAATAGAATTTTAGAATCAAACCAATTTTATACTGATTTAGTTTTAAATTCACATTGGAGTTTCGATGTTCCCATTTTTATTTTGAATGCAATACGAACATGAGGCGTACATATTACAACTTAAATTTCTTGATATATATTTCAAGTGAAGGAACATTTGAGCATATTACAAAAACACTATGAAATGAAATACACTTTAGGTAAACGAGTGGTTATACTGCTTTGTTGGGATTTTATAATCTAGGTAACCAATTAGCTACGGGTACGCAGCGGATGGATCTAGTAATAGCATATGATGCAAAGCGGACTAAAAATCAGAACTGAGGACACCACGATGTTGTAAATTGGATCGAGTATCAACCGATCCAGGAAAACCTTCCAAGCAAAACATATATATTTATGGAACATATTTAACCCATCATTAGCAGTAGGGGCTTTCGGCAAGAAACCTTCATCAAGAAGAACCAACATCTTTGACCCGAAAACACCTTCCCATTTAAATCCCACACCCATCATCCTCCCATATTTAGACAACAATTGTTCCCTTTAATATATGTTTGAAGAGAGCTAATTGAAAAGAATCAACCCCCTCCTCATAAAGCAGAACGACGAAGAGAAGAGGTAACCGAGAATTCAGTTTATAAGCCACCGTACAATCTTAATAATCTCCAAAGCCATAAATTCGTGGAAACATAACCACTAAGTTGGAGTGTCACCAATCCAAACTTCATTCCAAAATTGTGTGCGTAAACCATTACCCACACGAATAGAATATTTGTTGGAAGGGGGGGGGGGAGAGAAATCAGGTTCACACCGCGCTCTTTAAAGCATATGCACCTCCGAAATAATGTAATTCCCAAGTCGAGTAACGAAACGGAGAAAATTTTATATAATGAGGAGTCATGCATAGACATATGAGACGACACCCACAATGAAATAACCCGAGAATTGAAACGCCCAACCCATTTGAAAAGAGCGCCCTATTTAAAGCATAAAAATTTGAGACACCTAAACCTCCATACTTCTTGGACGCAAGAACCTTGGCCCATTTGATCTAGCACTATATTCTCACGTAGCATGAACACCATTGAAAAAATTTCTACGTATGGACTCCCATCAGTTTGTAACACAACTAGGAACCTTATAGAGACATATTATAAAATAGTGTCTCCCCAAGAACCAACTTAAAAGAGTAGCCCTTCCTCCAACAGATAAAGTTTTAGTTTTCCAATAGATAGACGAGCCTTAAGTTTACCAATCGTATCTCCCATGCCTGAAGAGTCTACCATTACCTCAACCATCCCCCTAATTATTTAAAAGGGTTTTCATAGTCTAACAACAAATATAAAGTTGGCAGGTATTAACATCCCACTCGAAACCCGACTCCAAGAAGGTGATTTCTTAAGATTGATGAGAGGCCGGACAAAGAGAAAAACCAATGAAGAATGTGAGTAACACCAGATAATTAGCAATATTCCACTCACCATAAAGACCGCATCATCCGCATAAAAAAGATGAAAATATTAAGAAACAACCAATTTTGATGCCCTTAAAAATCCCCGCCCATTTCGATGGCCCTGAGATAACGAAAATGAAGAGACTTCCATAATTAAGAATAAATAGGATGGGCCAAAAGATCTCCTTGCTTCAACCCATAATGAAATTGGAATTCGGACGTTCGACTACCATTAAGGAGGACCGAAGCTATACCAGAGTGTAAACAACCCCGAATCCACGAGCACTATTTAGAACCTAAACCAAAAGCTCTAAGCACATCTTTTAAAAAATCTCACCTTATCGAATCATAAGCCTTAGGAAAATTAACTTTAAACACCATGGCATTGTTTTTCTTATGCATCACCAAGAATAGTAATTCGTTTATGAAAAACGGGCCATCAGAATTTGCCTATAAGAAGAAACCGCCATTTGAACATCCGATATAAACCAGAGATGACGACGAAAGTCCGAGTGGCTAATATTTTTTGGATGACAACCTTGTAAAGACTCCCGATCAAGCTTAAGTGGACGATAATCTTTACAACTTAGTGATCATGTTTTTCAATGATAGCAATGAAAGAGAGTTTGCATCCTCTTAGAAATCGAACTATGATCGAAAAAAACATTCCACAGCACACAAAAAATCAGATCCTAAAGTGTCCCAAACTTTCGAAAAACTCAAAGGTGAACCTACTGGTCCATGGAATTTATTCTCTCCACAGCCCCACACAGCATTTACGCACTCATCTCTGGAGATCGGACTCTCCAAACATGTCCAACTGATCAGAGACAATCGATTAGGGAAGTAAGTAAGTTTACATCTGTTGGCACCGGGCTCAACGATTAACAAAATGCAAATGAAATACTTCTTTGACACGACAGGGTACAATCCACCCATTCGCCATCAACCATAACACCTTTAATAGCCAAATTCGCTCGTTTACGATTAATGATTCCATGAAAAAATTTTGAGTTTTCATCGCCCTCAATAGCCCACTGAATCTTAGCCTTTTGCATATAGTCACGAGCGTCGGAAGACTTAATATCATGTATTTTTTAATAAATCTAACCGCGTCAGAAGAATATCATCATTTACGCCCCCTGATCAATAACTTTGTCAATATACACAGCTTGGAACGAGATCCACAATACGACCAAAATGATTCTTTTTGCAATTCATTTAACCCATGAACTAACTCCATTTTCAGATTTGTAATTCTTCTTGAATCGAAACCATCTTATTTTTATCATCAAGAACAATATTATCACCAGTTTCCAAACCAATTTGAATCGAAGCCCTTAAACTAAACCAAGAGTGTAAAACCACGAAAAGGGAATGCCCATAATCGAGAGACCACTTCCCGAAGTAAGATTGGTCCTATGAATCCAAAGGTGCCTATCAAGACAAATACCCAGATGAGGGAATAAAGAGAGTAAACCATCCGAAACAAAAAAACGATCTAATTTACTCATTTTCTTAGCCGACTGAAGAGACCAAGTAAAAGAGTACCCTTCCAATTGGATTTCAACGAGCCCCGAGTTTGATATAAAACTATTAAATTCATTAGCACCTTGCGCATTGTACACTGAACCCAAACGATCCTCCATGCATCTAACTTCATTAAAATCGCCCATAACCATACAATGACCATCCCAACGGCTGATAAGGGACGAAATGTAGCTCCATAGCGAACGCTTGCTAGTGATAGACTGAGGGGCATATATAGACACCACAAGTAACTTCGCCTGATTAGAAACCCATGACCCATATAAAGCAACAAAATTGTCCGAGACAACATGATGCTCTTTACGGAAAACACTTGGATCCCATACACATAAAATACCACCAGAATTCCCAACTGCTTCGCTAATAGTATACTCGAACTTATAGTTACCCCATAACACTTTAACATCCATATCAGAAATACAATCCAACTTGGTTTCTTGAACATAAAGGAAATTCACCTTGTGTTTATTGTTTAACTCCTTAATCCAATCTTTCTTAGCCTTGGATCCTAGGCCTTGAACATTTAAAGATAAACAATTCATTTGAAACCACCGTGAGCTCCTTGTGATCCAATAATTTAAAGATAAACAATAGACGTCTTCGTTGCAATTTTCTTCAAAGTAAACACAAGTCGCTCAAATTGATTAAAAAATCATAAACGAGTCATTTATTTATGTTCTTCAACAGCTTTATGTTAGGTTTGTATCTTTCCTTATTAGAAAATAGAAATTTAGAATCAAACCAATTTTATACTGATTTAGTTTTAATTTCACATTGGAGTTTCGATGTTCCCGTATTTTATTTTGAATGCGATACGAACATGAGGCGTACATATTACAACTTAAATTTCTTGATATATATTTCAAGTGAAGGAACATTTGAGCATATTACAAAAACACTATGAAATGAAATACACTTTAGGTAAACGAGTAATTATACTGCTTGTCATTCTGATGCTTTATCATGTTATTCAAGCAAGTTCGAGACATTTGTTCTTCGAGTGCCATTTTGCCAAAGATATTTTTCGTAAGATTTGTCGTTGGTGGAATGTGGACTTCTTGGATGTGAATTCGTTCGATGAATGGACTTCTTGGATTGATAATCTTAAGATGCCTAGTAAGCATAAAAGGTTGTGGTGGTTTATCTGGTCTTTCTGTAACAAGTGTGATCTTGGTATATGAGTTCTTCCACCGCCATAAGCCCCCGGGGATTGGTTAATCAGGAATTCGTGTGTTTGGATATTGTGATGTATATTAAGCAAAATCATCATCGTTTATGATAAAGGGGTTGTTGGAAGTAATGTTTTTATGTTTTAGTCTTCGATCTTTTGTTGTATTACACCATGCATGATGAAACAATGATGCGAACAACTACACAAATACAATTACAAATGATATATAAACGAATAAATTACTTTCCAACCAAGTAGTCTCACACTACATCATCCACATCAAGGTGCAACATCACCACTTCTTGTGGTTAATATAGTTATGGAGTTACTAATATTGATTTTCAGCTTACCTAATGTTATTGCATTCTCAGGTGGTCGTAGAAAGCTTAATAAGAGTGCGGCCTATATAGTCATTCCTCCTCATGTGCTATGGCATAATAGTGAGTGGTAAATGACATGGCTTTCCACGTGAATTTTGAAGGCCCTGTGCAGAAAACAAAGTTAACATTCTGTAAAGCATCTTTAAAGTTTTCTACGCACTATGATATAACAACACAAGGCTTCTAAACATTAGATATTCAGTTTATACATACACACGAGAAAAAATATATGAATATTGAAAAATAGTAATATGTAACAAAAAGTGTTAAAGTCAATAACGTCAAACTGGTGCAGATTCATCAACCAATATAAGTGGACGACTTTTTTTCCAAAACCTTTTTTTTTTCCTAGAAAACCTAAATAGTTTAGTACTTCAAGAGTCTAGCATTAATTGGTGGTAACAAATAACTAAACGAAGATGGAAAATGACCAAACTTGTCGTCTTCTTCCTCTGTTTCCCGCCTACGCCCCTGGTTTCACTTTTTTTTTGAAAATTAGCTCCAAACTAACCAGATTTAATCCGACCCAATGCATAAAATTATGAGGCCCCTCAAAAAATGGAGGCCCTGTGCGGTCGAGCATCCCGTACATGCTCAAAATCGGCCCTGGTAAACGACCCCGAATCCGCCTCATTTAACTTTCTCATCCCCACTCCACCTTTGCCACCACCGACAAATGGCTAATTCAAACACGGAATATTTGTATAGGAGTTGTTTCACTGCCACCAAAAAAGCGTTTAAAGCCCATAACCCACCGGGTGGCTTGATTAGGCTTTCATGTGTTCGGGAATCGGAATTCATATAATCCAAAAATTAAAATGTTTGTATGAACCAATGATTAGACATCTTTGTATTGTAAACTTACAATACGATAAGAAGTACTCCCTCCGTCCCTAAATAAGTGTCCACTATTGACTTTTTAAGTCTTTTTCCATCAACTTTGACCTTAAATTATTTTGTTTGTGTTATATAATACTTAATGAAAATTATATCAATGAATATATATTTAAAACCCAATCTATTCATACATTTTGCATCAAGTATTATATAACACAACAAGAAATAATTAAGGTCAAAGTTGCTAAAAAATGACTTCGAAAGTCAAAAGTGAACACTTATTTAGAGACGGAGGGAGTATTTGTTAGATGTTTTGCCACCTCTATCCATCGTAATGACTTAGTCAATGATTATCTATTTGGTTTTATTTGGCCAAAAAATTTAGATAAATTCCCTTAATTCTGTACCATGAAGACAAGCTTACTTGACCTTGTTTCAAAATCAATATCTTCACTTCTTGTTCTTGTTTTAGTTCTTGATGGTCTAACCGGCTACTCGTCCAGTATAGGTAAATGATTTACATTGATGGTATCCAGTATTATTTTCAGATTAAGATAATTTACAACTTATTCAATCATGTTTATCTGTGGTATAAGTTTGTGGCTGCGGTCGTTTTAGAGAATCGATAAGATGTATTCAAAATTGGCAGCAAGGGACTATACATATCGATAGTAATAGATGGTTGAGAAGACTAAAATCACCACCACCATTGTTCGTGTGGAGTACCACGATCATCGCTACACCAACACAACAAACTACCTAATGTCCACAAGGCCGCAAATCTTCATTACTTTTAGTTAACTTGCAATCACATGGTTTATGTGTATCAAAATTTGTATACTTTCTTCATCTTTTATGTTTGAAATACAAAACTTCTCTAGAACCTTGATGTTGGGGCCCAATCCGTTTCTTCGAGAGAACAAATCCATAATACTTGAATCAAGCTCAGAAGAAAAGTCGATCCAACTGTGAATCAAGACTTGTTCATCTACTGTTTTCCCCATTAAATTCGTTCCATGCCCAATGTAGCAAGCATTTGCATTACTATCATAAATATACCCCTCATTAGTCTCAAGGACATGGCGCTTTCCAGTAGGAGTCCATCCAAGAAACTTTTCGGGCTTATCTGACACCTCCGTAAAAAACTCCTTACAAAGTGTGACTTTAGCATCAACATATTCTGCAGCAATTAGTACCTTCCAGGCATTCTTGTGTTTTCTTGAGGGATGTAAGATCACCGCCATTGCCCACGATCCGCTGCCGGTTGTGAGTTAAGTAAAAGGGTAATCTGGTATAGTATTATTTAGGTTTTACTTTTATTTATATCACATGATTGATTAGTTTAGTGGACTAAGCTTAATTATGGGCTTGAGTCCATTAAGATTAGAGTTGTGATTGCTTATCAAATAAACAAAATGTTTATTATAAATGCATATGTAAAACCGTTAGACTACAATGGACTTTTGTTTATTTATTGCAAAACAAAATATATATACAACATTTGCAGTATTCGCATTCGAACTCACTCCTTTGTGCGGGTATCATGCTAGTGCTCTTGCTCCTTTACCGGGGTAACCCGTTACTAAAAAAAACTTCTCAATATTAAAAAAAAAGCTGTACATCCGAACAATAAATGCATGTCGTTTATATGAAAAACATAAATGATCATAATAACTATTGCAAGACATTTAAACTCGTCATAGATAGGGAGTAAGGCGACCAACATCTTTTTTTCCGCATTAGCTTTCTCTCAACTACGATCGACATGCGATCAATTTGACGCAATAAGGAGTACGTCATCTCTTTTTTTCAAGTTTTCTTTTTTAATTTTTTTAACAATAAAATTAATTTTTCTTTAATAATAAAAACATTACATAAAATAAAATACAACATAAAATAAAAACATGAGGGTGTGAAATAAAAACGTGTTTTTCAAGTCAAGGATGTTCGATCTATGTTAGATGAGGCTTTTCTCCCTAAAATGGAAGTTCCTACTTGATGGATTAAAAGTATTCCGATTAAGTAAGTTTTGCTTGAAAATTTATCTCGATGTTTTACCTACTAGATCGAATTTGTTCTCGTATTGAATTGTCTCGCTTCCGTCTTAGGCTTGTCCATCTTTGTGATCATGTGCTCTGAAGGATTCGTCCATTTAATAGTCGGTTGCTCTGTTGGCGAAAGATATTCAGAAGGTTAAATTGTAGATAGTGGAATTTGGATGTATGCCGTCTGAGTCGTCCGAAGATTGGATCTCTTGGTTCAAAATCTATCCGTTTAGGTTCTAAGGACGTATAAGAAGGTTTGGGACAGGCGTGTTTACTGTTTCTTGGGTAGAGCTCTTTGCGAACTTCAGGAGTCCTATTCCTTTGTGCGTCATCTATTCCCTAACGGATGTTCTATTTTCGACAATATTGTTTTACGCGCTGTTTTTATTGGTGTTTTTTCTTGTAGCTAGATGTAATAGTACTTTAATTGATGGTAGTTGGCTTCAACAACCTTGTTTGATTCTTTGTAAATTTAACTAGCTCTTTGTAGTTGGTTCTAATAAAGTCGCCGTTCAAAAAAAGTTTCCTCATTGTGCGGAAAATCTTTACCAAGTTTCTGAATTGTGGCAATATAGTGCTAAGGATAATTAGGATAAGGGTTTAGAGGAACCCCAGAAACATTTGAATTATTTAAAACAACTGTAAGGTGCTAGAATTTCCATTAACACTCCCCCCCCCTCTTAATGAGCTTTGTGATGAATTGTACAATATGATACGGAATGATCTATTGCGTTGTTACTGTATAGCCTAACCTCCTAGCGGCATTTGGACCATAACAAGTCTTGATTCACAACTAACCTTATTCTAGTTTCACTATTCTTACTTAATGGTTCGTTGAGGTTTACTGATTTCGGATCGTTGAATATATGCAACATAACCGAAATCAACAACTTAAATTTTTCATTTCTATTTATACAAAAATCTAAAATTACAATACGAATTTTAAAAACAAATAAGAAACCTAAAAACACAATTACACAAAATGAAATAACACAATCGTTCTTCTTTGTTTTTTAACGATGCATCAAAATATTTTAGTACTAATATTGATATTGTACTAAATTGATCTTGTGTTTTTCTTGGAATTTAAGCAAAACATTATGCATCTCGTAAGCTTTCCAGGTTACTTCTTATAGAAAAGCGTAGGGGTGTTCATCAGGTCGGTTTTCAGGTTTGTGGGTTGTACGGTTTGGGTTCATCGGTTTGAAAATTTTCAAATTCAAAACCAAAACCAATTATACAACGGATAAAACCAAACCATACACCAAATTAAAATTTGGTTTGGTTTCGGTTGAAACCAAGAAAAACCAAATACAAGTGAAGTCCAAAAAAAATTAGAAACGTTTTCCCAAAATATAATCTAAAAGTTATAAATAATAAGCTAAAATTTTCAAATAAAATTAATAAATCAAAAAGTCTCATAGAGTGCTCAAGTAAATCAACAAAAAAAAATTAAGAAGCGAAATGTTTCAGAATTTAACAAAAATTAAAAAAAAAGAAATAAGATAAATTTTCTTCGAAAAAATTATTTAAAAGTCTTATTAGCTTGAATATTCTATCTTCAAGTATCCAAACACAGTTGCAACTTCACTCTTGCTTAGTGTATATAAATTTATATGAATCAAGTAGGCAAACTCTTGTTTAGTTGTTCACAAATATGGATAAATGCTTAATTTGAGAAGTGATTAGTAAAAGATATTTAGAAAAACTAGGGTTGCTAGTTTGGTTACTACGATAGAAGTATATATATAATTAACTTTTTTATGTGTATAGACATATTCAGTTTTTTTGGTTTCGTTTGGTTTTATTTGTCAAACCAAACACCAATTAAATATTTCGGTTCGGCTTCATACCAGACCATACACCAATTAAAATATTTGGTTCGGTTATATTCGGTTTTGGTCCGGTTTTATTTTTGGTTTGTTCGGTGTCAAACTAAACACTGAACACCCCTAGAAAAGTGTCAGTCAAAACATGTTTTTCTTATGAAATGTAATGGAATTCCTGGTATACTTTTCTCAGATCATCTTTAGTTGTGCTTGCGTTGTCAAACTACATAGCTTAGTCGATAACCGCTTTCTAACGAATGTAATCCTCATCAATTTGTATATGAACACTAGCTTTGATTTCATCGATTGTATGTGGAAGCGAACAGTCAGTTAATATTTTTCGTAGAGAGTAAAAGCGTATAAAATATAGAAGAGTGGATGAAACTATGGAAAGTGTATATAAATTGTGTATAAAGTTATAACTATATTACATTTATCGTGTTGTCCCCTCCCTCACATCCAATTGTTTATTATTAATTTTAATGTTAAAATAATGTTATGAACAGTAACTCTTACACACTGATTCATTTGTTTAATATTAAATTTATTATTAAAAAACTGTTATGAACAATAACATTTTATTAAGATATTACCTCTTTATCTAACAATCTCTCTCACTTAAACACGTACTACATACGTGTTCTTCTTCCCCTCTCTCTATAAACCCAGAATAACACTTAGGCTTCAATTTTATAATCACTCATCTACCACCAAATCTTCCAAATCTCTTCAATAGATTAAAAAAAACCTAAACCCAAATCCTAAAAAAACCTAATTCGTTGAGATGCAGATGGAGAAAAAAATGGCTCTGATTCCATGTGAGTTTATCTACCTCAATTAAATTTTTGATTTTGAGTGTTAATATATTTTCATTTTTTTTTATTTAATTTTTGTTTTTGATTATGGGTTTTGGGTAAAGATGTTAGAGCTCTTGGAGACGCCGGCGCATGTCCGTGAGGTGTGGCGACACATGATGGTCGGAGCAGTGAGTCGTTGATGGGAGAAAAGAGATAAATTGTTAATATACTGAAAATGTTTCATTTCAGGGGTGGTGTGAATTTTTGTATTAATTTCATTTTCAGATGAATTACTCTATTATAAATTGTACTCCCTCTGTCCCAAATTATTTGTCCCTGTTTGACTTTGTGGGTCTTTCCTTATCAACTTTGACCTTAAATAAAAAAAATTGTGTTATATAAGACTTGATGAAAATTATACTAATGGAATATACATTTAAAACTCAATCCATTCATATATTTTGCATCATATACTAAATAACACAAACAAAATTATTTAAGGTTAAAGTTGATAAAGAAAGACCCAAAAAGTCAAAAAGGGGACAAGTAAATTGGGACGGAGGGAGTATGTTTTTAAACTACGTACAAATGAATTTTAATGAATCTGCAGTACCGTGCTTCTTCAATCTGATCGGGCATCCTCATGGTGATGGCGGAATGTGTTAAAAAAGGTTTAGAGAATTGAGGGTCCGACTAGAAAAGATGAAACTCTTTAAATCCCTTTTCAATGACCTTTAATTCTTGTTATATGATTTGAAATTGTGATCCTCCTATTTATCATATCATCAAACATTTGTTTTTTGGGAATGTATAGTTTTTGCTTTGTTAATTGTTGTGATAATGTCTTTGGATAGTTTCTGAACCTCATTTGTGAGAAAAGTGTTACTAGGCGCAATGTGAAATGATAATTTTATTTTCATGATCAGTACTTTCCTACTAAAAAGGTGATTTAAAACAGTTTGTAGTTTTACGGTACGCAAATTGAGTGATTTGGGTGAATTGAGTATCTATCAAAACGGGTTCCAATTCAAAATTGACATTTAACTGTCCATACATGACTGCCAAATTGACATTTAATTGCCTTTGCTTATCTTTTCCCCTTTTCTTCATGTTTTTCTTATGGCAAAATACTAAATTGCTTCCTGTTGTGTGATGTTTTCTCAAGAGAATATTTTGAGTGTCACGGTCAAAAAGGTAAAGAAGTGAATGATCGAAAGTTTGGCAAGCTCTGTCAATATGCTGGCAGAAATCCTTTACGTCTTTCAAAGGTACCTTTTGTGTTCTGATGTAATTGATGCGGTTTTAATTAGATTTTTTATTTGTTCAGTTCTTATCGAGGAATGTAGTCACTTGGGTTATTGTAGAACACAAGTTTGACTTACACTTACACACATTGATTTACTCTTAAAAGTTAAAACACCTAACTCCTATATTTTCTTAATAGAAGCAACATCTATCTCTTATGTTAATCAGGATGTGAAAGTAATTTTTTATGTATCGTGTCATTTTGACTAACTTTTCTATTATATGCCGAGTTTATGTTTAAATTAGTATAAGCACAAATAAGAAACTTATAACATGACTATATTATTTTTTAAAAAATGCAGGAATGATTATCTATGTTGCCCGACAATATTAGTTTAAGGTGTTTGGTTAAGATTATTTTAAAGGGCATTCATCGAGGAGCAATTATGAGTAATGACGTTAATGGGAGTCTGAGAACTTGCATAAAGCTTACGGTAGCTTACTTATCATCACGTACAATGGCTTACATGGAGGTACTCACACTAGACGCCTTCATCATCTCAAAGCGGTTTGTTTCTGTCTCCCTAACTCACATGGTAACAAGCAAGCGGGTTGCAGTCGCTGGCACTGGCTCAAAAGTGGTGGATAATAAGTCAGAACGAGTACTTTGTGGTTCAAGTGTCTTTCCCCAAAATACTTTTTCTCCAATTTCAAAATAACTATATTTAGTGTCAAATATGATGACTGCAGTTATCTTACTTCTTATGCAGGGCTTATAGAAATGTGGCGCAGTGGTCTGCTACACCTAAGTAGGATATTAGTGATCGAGGTAATTTCGTACTTATTTGTTTCGTTTGCATTTTATAATGGTTCACACAGGCGGAGCTAAAAAAGGGGTGTTTGGGACTACTAATTAAAAGCGGCCGTTGTCTTTTCAAATTAGGTGTTTGGAGTTGCAAATTCCAAACTCCATATGTAACTCACATATCATCAAATAACCAGTTTAGATGCGCAATCATAAACGGACTCAAAACAACGTATCTGTTATATTGAACTGTAGTCATCAGATTTGATAATCGATCCTAAAACAAGCAAACCCGAACACTTTTTTTGAAATTGTTAATTTTTAAGTTGCTTATGCGCGTATGCTTATAAATGAGAACACAACTGATGCTATCAAGCAACAACCTTATTCTTTGCTATATGTCATGATTACTACCGTGTTAACAACCTTCAGGTAGCTTCGGTTGTAGGAGTTAGTAATATAATTAGTGTTCATATCCCACCTACACCTGTCTCCTTCCTTCTCATACGTGTTTTCTTTCTTTGCTTTTTCGTCGATGACTCATCCAAAAATGACAGAATTGCGCCTTAAATATGTAGACGAGCTTATGTCAGATGTTGATTATTTCTCATTCATCATTCGCACACAGTTCCACTATCACTGCCAACACAAGCAGTTCTTTACCCAAAAACAAAATACACACCATCAACTAACTTTGTTGAAAGAAAAAAATGTTGGCCTTGACATCCCTTTTTGTTTGGTTTTTCAAAAAACAACTACATGGTTTCTTTTCTTATTTTGCAAATAAGATCCGTATCCCAATTTAATTATTTGTCGATGACATTGATTTTGGTTAGCAAACCATTCTACATATTTAAAATAGTCTTTTAAATGAACCACATACAATTTATATAAGCAAAAACTGAGAGAAGCTTACCGTTGATGCGTGAGCAGTGAAGGATCCTGATTTGGCTAACCGAGCATTCGGGGGTTCCCAAAAGAAAACTTTGCCATCTTCGGAGCCCAATGACATAGATCCTTAGGTTATAAAAACCGCAATCGATTTTTGATGACTCGTTAGCAAAACACAAAAGTTAACTACATGAGCATGTACCCATAAAAATTCCCATTTCAACTCGTGATCCTACCCGCCTATTTTTCATTTCTACCGAAAGAGCTTGTCCTTATCTCACATTAACGACCTTTATATTCGTTTAATATTTCACTAGCATGCCTGGCACGCATGCAAAGTAAAGAAAAGTCAGTAAAAGAAATCTTTTTAGCAAACTAAATAAAAAGGAAAAGAATGCAAGTTTTACAAGTCCAAAAGCCGCAATGTAGAGTCCATACAGCTTGCCAACACATAATTATCATTCTCGCCCAAACACATACACATGACCGAACTCTTCAGTTCAAGAATCTGCAAATCAATTATTCCGAATAACTTTCAGCACTCAATACTACACTAAAGAGCCAATGTCTCATCTGAAATTTATTAACAAAAGAACAAACATAACAAAATAAGAGTTTTATCTATAACAATATACCACATTTAAAAACTGGGCAACATATGTTACGCATTTTCAAATAAGATACCAGAAATACCCCATCAAATACAAAAAAAATAAACTTCATTTATATATACAAAAAATCACTATCATGCTCTTTCTACAACTCGAGGAACCCTTCACTGTCATGCCAAAAAGTATGAAGATCTTTTTCATCACTACAACAATATAAGCGTTTAGGGTCGACAATTTTGACCCAAAACTACAAAGTTTGTCGACCCAAAGCACTTATCGATCCAAAATTCTCGACCAAAAAATCTTTGGGTCGACTCAACGCTTTGAAAGTTGGGTCGACAAGGGGGGACCACAACATTACAACCAAAAAGCTTGACTAACCTTAGGGTCGACACTCCTTTGTATATTTGGGTCGACATTGTCGACTCTACTCTTTTTAATTTATTAAAATCATTTTAATATAAAAAAACACTTAATATTTAAATACTTAGGGTCGACATATACCT
>BQNB010075301.1:0-31514 GCA_026074375.1 Tanacetum coccineum
ATATGTCAAGGATCAAATATGTTCTTCTTATGAAATGAGTAAAGCAAAAAGAATTTTATTCAAGACAAAGACTGTTCCTAGTTCAAAAGGATGGTTAAATTTGCTTCGTATAATGCGAGTTGCTAGCGTAAATGGGAAGAAATACATTCTGGTAATTGTAGACGACTACTCTAGAGATATACTTGAACTCTATTTCTAAGATCCAAGGATGAAACACCAGAAGTTCTAAAAGATTTCCTCACAATGATTTAACAGAATCTTTAAGCCCCAGTAATTTCTGTTCGCACTGATAGAGGCACAGAGTTCTTAAACAAGACACTCCATGCATTCTTCAAATAAGAAGGAATTGAGCATCAAACTTCCACTCTACGAACACCTGAACAGAACGGCGTTGTCAAAAGACGAAACCGTACTCTCATTGAGGCTGCTCGAATGATGCTTTCAGCTTCTAAACTTCCTTTGTTCTTTTGGGCTGAAGCAATTACAACCGCATGCTATACTCAAAACAGATCCATCATAATCCCATCACATGAAAAGACTGCATACCACGTCATCAATGATAGGAAACCTTTAATTAGACACCTTCACATCTTTGGTTGCACCTGTTACGTAACCAGAGATTGTGAAAATCTTGACAAGATAAAAGAAAAAAGAGATATGTGCATTCTGGTGGGATACTCAACTCAATCTAAGGGATATCGTGTTTACAACAAGTGAACCTGATTGATAGTTGAATCCATACATATTAAGTTTGATGAAATCAAAGAGATGACAGAGACATTTGTTGATAATAACACTTCAGGCTTCGTTCCCCAACGACAAAAGGCGTCAGACTATGACCACTATGACCCCGCACCATAACTACAAAATGTTTTTTCTTTAGCAGATACAACAGCTTCGTAAAAACAAGATTTGGATCTTCTATTCGGTCCTCTGTACGATGAATTTTTCACTGCAGGTACTTCAGGTGTCAACAAGTCTTCTTCGCCCACCGATAATTCTAAACAACAAGACACACCACCTACAACGAATATTCAATCTTCAATATAACCGACAACTTCAACAAATGTTAATGCTAAGGAAAACAACACAGATAATCAAGCAGAAATTCAAGTAGACAATACATATGTTGAGGACAACGAATTTTACAACGTCTTCAGTACACCAGTACGTGAAGAAGCAGAGTCATCCTCTCACTATGTTGATCCGTCAAATATGCACACATTCTACCAACCTCATCAATCTGAACATCGATAGACAAAAGATCACCCATTAACTCAAGTCCATGGAAATCCATTCAAGCCAGTGCAAACAAGACAACAACTTATAACAGATCCTGAAATGTATATGTTCGCACTCACCATGAGTACACCTGAACCGAAAAACATTAAAGAAGCAATGGCTAATTCCGCATGGATAGAGGCAATGCAGGAAGAGCTTCATTAGTTTGACAGACTACAAATCTAGGAACTCGTCGACAAACCCCTTGGCAAGAGTAGTAATGGAAGGAATAAAAAGAGGATGAAGATCAAACTGCAATTACACATAAGGCATGACTTTTATCTAAGGTTTTATGCTAAAGGAAGAGGTATTGATTTTGAGGAATCATTTGCTCCAGTTGCTCGCTTGGAAGCTGTTTGGATTTTCGTCGCATATGCTGCACACAAGTCTTTTCCAATTTATCAAATTGGTACGTTGAGAAAACGACATTTCCCCTAAATGGTTCTCTAAAGGAGGAGGTTTATGTTGCACAACCAGATGGGTTCGGTGATCCTGATCATCCAGAGAAAGTTTACTATCTAAGGAAAGCTCTATATGGATTGAAACAAGCTCCAAGAGCCTGGTATGATGAATTCTTAAATTTTTTAATGTCCAAAGGGTTTACTAAAGGTACCATTGACCCTACTCTATTCACGATAACATACGGGAAGGACATTCTACTAGTGCAAATTTACGTCGATGACATTATTTTCGGGTCCACAAACCTTAAATTTTCTAAAAGATTTGAAAAATTAATGCACAGTAGATTTGAGATGTCCTTAATGGGGGAAATGAAATTCTTTTTAGGACTTCAGATCCACCAATCCCCAATAGGTATCTTTATCAATCAGGCCAAGTACGCTTTAGAAATACTTAAAAAAACATGGTATGAAAAAATGTGATACGGATGCAGACTTGAGTGGAAAACTCATAGACCAAATTTACTACCGTAGTAAAATCGGGTCACTCATGTATCTGACATCTAGTATGTAACACCCCCAAATAGGGTCGCAGCGGAATAAGGGTCCGGGGCATGTTACTTCTCAGATCAATAACACAAGATAATATAAGAACGACCAAAAAGTCATTTAAAACTAATACATTGGATTTAATAAAGTATGTGTTACAAAAGCCCGAAGCTTTACTTGTTTACTTGTTATTATTACAAAGATTTCCAGCCCATAACAGATATACAAAATGTAATGCGACTAAATCTTTAATGCATGACTTCAAAATATAACCACCAATGTATCCTTCGCACCTCGTGCTTAATGACCTCCTGAAAAACATTGCATTTAAAAACGTCAACATAAAGTTGACATAAAGTTGTGTGAATGTCATATGGTTTATGTAAATGTATATGCGGACGCAAGACTTTTCCCAATGATAAAGGCAACAGATGCGACATCACAAAATGCAATTACGTTTTCCTAAGCTCATGACTCCGAAGCTTCGAACTAATTTGAAATACAATATTAAATATTGCCTACATTGCCCAGTGAGCTGATGTTCAACCCATTAACATCCAGTATCCAACTTGACATACGTTTTCGTTTCAGTGATAGATAGTCACCCCGAACGGGAGATCGTCAATACCACATTTAGATCTAGTAAAATCATTCGCGCTCGTCTTTTCAGTTAAATTAACGTTCCTGATTCATGGGCACATAGTGGGTTTATCGCTACTTAGGCAAAACGTTTAATCATATAAAATTGTACACTTGCGGTTCCAATTTGTAAAACATGCATTATGTTTCTAACCCTAAAAAAAACTTTTTAATTTAATAATTGTAAAACATGGGGCTATGAACTCACACTTGGAGTGAGTAAACTGATAATTAAATATCCCAAGTTTAATAAGGCGTCATGCTATCGCCCGAGTGCAAACCTAGTTAATATAGGTTCGAATCAGTATTCATAGTTCTTTTATCTAACAAGCAACTGTATATAAACTAATATAGTTATCATCGTACTACGTTCGGGCTATCATAATTTAAGATGGTCATGACCATGACGTTCTACGAGGAGTTAGGACACTTTAAAGGTAATCCTACAACTCTGTCAATACGCATCCGAAGAAAGCTCCATTTGAAATTCCCTTAGTAATATAAGCACTTCGATACTAAATAACATATATAAATCTATATAGCTATCTCACCATCTATTTGTTTAGTGAAATTCGTTAATTTAATAGTAAAAAAGTTTTATTAATTACTGAACTGATAACAAAATATCCCAAGTAAAAATGCGTCACGCTAACGCCCGAATGCAACCTAGTTAATATAGGTCGAATCAGAATACGATCATAAAATCACATTCTTAGGTTTTTGAGATTCTGTGATGAATAGTGTTTTTACTGTTCATAACAGCTATATAATCGTTTTTATACTTTTAATTAACGTAAAACCCGTTTTTGTCGTATCTTATTCGTTATAGCTCCGTTTTTAGCGATTCTTTCGAACACGTTCTCGTAATTGAAAGTTTTATCATATTATTGATGTTTACAAAGTATAAGTTTCTACCATGAATAGTAACATTTTATAAAATTTGTTTTAAAAAGTATTTAGCGTCGTAAACTCGTAACTAGCGTATCTTCTTCGTTATAAATTGGATTTTCGAGTTTCTTATCATTTTGGAATCCTCATGAGATGTACTATCTTTATAAAACATAATATGGGTGCTTTCAAAATCGAACCAAAACAGAAAGTTTGAGGTTTTGTGATTTAGACATGTTTTAAGCATGATTTTTGTACCATTTAGATTCAACACTTAGTTACAACTACTTTACAACAATTATATCTTATGTCTTACATATATTAAATTCATTAGTTCATACTTTGCTCATGTGAGTCCAAGATAACAAGATTAACATGTTATTTTACCATTTTCACTTGTAATTTATTAAGTAAATCTTTAAAACCCTAATTTGTTCATAAACATGTTAATACTTAACCAACATGTTAAAACACTTATACATTCCTTTTAACATAATATTATCATCCATATGACATGTAAATAAGTGTACAAAACAATGATCATAAGTAAAAATTCATTTTACATATTCAAAAGTACCCTAGATGGTGATTTAACTAAGTAAAGCATATGAACACATAAAATCTTAAATATGAATAGATTAAGCTTTTGATATAACCTTGTGTGGATGAGTAGAGGTAAGAATAACAATCACACCCTTGTGATTAACAACCTTGGCTTGAAAATATTAGGTGAAACCCTAATTTTTCTCAAGAAACCCTTATTTGCTTTTCTTGATTCCTTGCTTGTAAATGGTGAACCAAATCTTAAAAACACCTTATAAGGTCTTAGGAATGATGTGTGTATGCTTGTATAATGATAGAAAATCAAGCTATGGATTTGATTTTGTAAGGTTTTTGAGCCGTGGGTTGATATGAGAGCAAAGGAAGGATTTTGTGATTTTCTAGCAAAGGAAATGAAGAGAATGGCCTTCTTAGCTCACCATGCATGCATATATATACTACTAGGAAGATATTTGTGTGCCTAGTTGGTTCTTGCAAGGTGGCAAGCTTGATAAAGATGACTAAGAAAAAGATAGGCTTATTTAGGGCTTATCTTTGTCTAGTCATGATACAAGTTGATACAAGATGCATGTATAAAGATATTTGTGAAGTTCTTGGTCTCATCTTGGCTTATCCTAGTCATATTACACGAAATATATGTATATGTATAAGTTAGATATGTATTTGATCATTTATATAATGTATACTTGTATTATATAAAGTATAATGTAGTATAGACTTAGAAAAATGTATAACTTGTACATTGTAAGTTATGATTTGAATTCCTTCATAATGAATATGTATAAAGTGATAAATACTTGAAGTTTTAAATAAACTTTAAGTATTGAGTACAAATTTTTGGTATTTGATGAAGCGTAGATAAGTTAACGTGCTTCCGGGAAGGCTTAAACGTACTTTATCGCGAAACGTAAACACTTAACGTAACCAATAAAAATAAAATGTGCAATGTTAATAATTATCCTCTAAATAATCATATAACACTTGCTTGATGTAAACATTTAATTGTTTAATGCCCGTTTACATTGAATGATCATTTTTAGTTTACGCGATTAAAGGACGAAAAACGAAGCCAAAATGACAAAGCCGAACACGGAATAGAAAAGCGTGGAAAAGACAAAGTCAGGACAAAGCCCAAGTCAACCAAAGTCAACCCCGACAAATCCAAAAATCAAAAAGTGAAGAAAAATAAGTTAGGGACCAAAATTGCCAAGTCCCTAACTTATTAGGCCAATCAAGATCAGATCAGCATCGTTCTCTTTAGGAATGGATCTTTTGACATCATCTTCTTCGTCAACAAGTTGGAAAGCAGGCTTTCCCTTTCTATCTTTCTGTGGTAGCTTAGCTTGGAAGATCTTTGACGGAGGAGGACTGGCTTAGATTGTTTTTGATGACTGTTTGGTGGTGTGGTGCTTTTTGGTGTAGCCCTGCTTGTTGCAGGTTTCATGCATGCGCCTTCCTTGAGGGAATTCTTTGTATACACACAACATGTTTTAGAAACTTGGGATAATAAGAGATTGTGTGAATGGCTTCAGTTATCAGGGGAACGAGAATTTTCCATTCCAAACACCTTCACGACTCACCTTAGGGACAAACTTGAGATTTCCGTAAGATATAATCATCTCTAATGTATAATCATCTCCAGTGTGATGAACAGCAGAATCAGGACGACGATGGATGTTGTTATTACTTGCCAAGTAATAGATTATCACTTTGGAAAACCGTCCATAAGGGATGAGGAGAGGAGTTACTTTCTTCTTTGGGTTCTTCAGACTGGCTTTGTGGCTTGCTTTGTGTGAGAAAAATGTCTGGATCCCTTGAGTAAACTCTTCCCATATCAGCTCTGCATGATCAACATTAGTTTGAGTGACGATTCCCCACAGCATTTGCAGAACTGGGTGTCTGGGTTTGTCACTGCCAGAAGTCTTTCCTGTCAAGCACTGGTTGAGCAAGGATAGAATTGCCCTCCAAGGTTGATACACATAATTCGTCCGTATACTGGAGACAATTTCTACAGGTTCAGGATATCCCAGCTCATTAACAAAATCAATCACCGTGTCACCAGACGGAGGTAACTCAAATGGGTGAGTTGGGTTGACAGGAGTAATCGCTAATGCCTTTCTGAGAAGATCAGCACTTAGATCGAACCATTGTTCATCAAGTTGACAACTATAAACCCCAGTCTTCTCGTTATATGACATTGTCTTCCAGAACTGTTGCAGGTAGATAGCGGGAACATTTGCTGAGGCAGTGAATGCTTGGAAGAAGTTGGTATTACTCAGAATGTCCACTGATATCTGAAAGATGGGGTTCTTTTGAATCTTTTGTGCATTGAAAAGTAGGTTGCTTTTCCCGATTGTTAACCACTGAGAGCGAGGTACAATCTGCTCATCTGTTCTTGTAGGAGGTTGAGCGGGAACATTTTGTTCTGCCATCGTATTCTGCAAAAGGGCATTAACAAAGTAGACAAACATTGAAGAGAAACGAAGTTAGAGAGAACGTTAGCATTGATAAAAGTCATGTAACTGCACGATTGATTAACAACAGCGGTAACTCTGGTTTCATGAAAATCTACACATGATCGCACAGGATGCAGAATTATCCAACAGGATCAATTACTTGTTAACTAAGCCCGGATGGGAGTTTAGAAAAGCAATTGGGTCATTCGAAGGGGCCTTGATAGATTATTGGGCTCAATGGGCCAAAGTATGAAACTTAGCCCAAACCGCCGCCAGGCAGAATGCCAACTCGCCGTTAGGAGAATTGAGCAAACCGCCGCGAAAAGGAGCGGGTTGAATATTTTAATGAATAAAAATATTCGACCAAACCGCCGAGAGACGGCGGTTTACCTGTTGGATTAAAATAATATATAAATTTAGGCAACCCGCTGTTTATGCAACCCGCTGTTTAGGCAACCCGCTGTTTTTAGGCAACCCGCTGTTTTTAGGCAACCCGCTGTTTTTAGGCAACCCGCTGGTATGTCAACCCGCCGTTAAAGAAACCAGCGGGTTGAGTAATTTATTAATAAATAATAAAAAACTTAACCAACTCGCCGTTAAGAAAAACACGCAACTCGCCGGTAAGAATCAAGGGCAACTTATGTTTGAGATATAAAACCACACATCAAAACCTATTCATATATACCTAATGAATGATTCCCAGCATCTAACGCACACCTTACAACACTACATTGGCATTTATGTCTAAAACGACCCTAAATCTATTTTTTCTACACCTTTCAATGTGTATTCGATCGATTCCTTTGACATACACACATAATAAATGATATAGATAAAGGATCTATGATTACCTTTGCGAGAAACACTGAAAATCGGCGATTTGTGACTTCGTTTCTTGGCGGCGAGTTGCGTGAGTGTGTGTGTGTGTTTTTATTTTTGACCGAATTTTGTAACTTTTGACCAAATGGCAACTCGCCGCCCTTTTATACTCCTAAGTTACATACTTGGCAAATTTGGTCCCTTTGGTTTCCATCTTCTTTTATTTCTTGTTTTAAGTATTTCTAAGGAATTTCTAAGATTAGGAAATTTGCCAACTTAGTTCCTATTGGTTAATAAGGCTAGGAAACAAAGAGCAAATGCTTTTTACACCCTAAACATTACAACAATAGATAACTTTGGACCTTTTGAGTTAAAATTAATTAACTCCCCTTCAAATATTAACCCCTTAGAATACAACAACCATCTAAGATTAGACTTTTATAGCAACCAACAGTCTTTTATCACCCCTTAGATTTTTTCACATTCACTCTCCCCCTCAAACAACGACCCGGTTTCTATTGAAAGAGCTGTAGTCGTTGATTGAGATGAAAAGATCAGGCGAACAGCTCCCCCATTACCATTGTTTTACTCTACTCCCATAAAGCATGGATATAAAGTAATCCATGCCCAGACATTAAACCGGGTTGCAATTTGAAGTAATTGCAAGCCTTTTAGTAATTCCAAATGACTTAAAAAATATTTCCTAAGTTTTTTATTAGACTTATTTAATTTTTTTTTAAATATGTACAAAGGATATATGAAGGCATTTGGTTTACTCATCCTCTCCTTCTTGAAGACGTTTGAGAGTTTCAGGGGTCAAACTCTTCATGCCTAGGCGTGGAAGAAGAAATTCGAACCGTTCTCTTGGTAAGGCTTTGGTGAGAATATCTGCAAGTTGATAATTCGTTTCTACGAAGTAGAGTTCAACCACTCTATTTTCCACTTGCTCTCGGATGAAATGGTGCCGTATGTCAATGTGTTTGGAGCGAGAGTGCTGGACGTTGTTACAGCACAGAGCAATAGCACTTTTGTTATCACAGTACAGAGGAATTTTATTGAAGTCAAATCCGTAGTCTTTGAGCTGGGATCGCATCCAAAGGATTTGAGCACAACATCCAGACATGGCGATGTATTCAGCCTCTGTAGTTGATATTGCCGTGCTTCGTTGTTTCTTTGATGACCAGCTAACCAATCTATCTCCAAGAAACTGAGCACTTCCCGACGTACTTCTTCTTGAATCTTGACATCCCGCATGATCCGCATCTGCATAAGCTGTTAGTGACATGGCGTTGTCTTTCGGATACCAAAGACCCATGTTAATGGTTCCTTTCAAGTACCGAAAGACACGTTTGATAGCTTCAAAGTGCTTTTTGGTAGGCTTAGCCTGATATCTAGCACACATGCAAACAGCGAATACAAGGTCGGGTCTACTGGCTGTAAGGTACATTAGGGAGCCAACCATTCCTCTAAATCGAGTTTGGTCAACTGGAGTCCCCATGAGATCCTCGTCCAGTTTCAATCGATCCACCATTGGTGTATCGACAGGGTCAGAGAGATCCATTCCATATTTCTTTAAGGTTTCGAGAGCATATTTTGCTTGGTTAATAAAGATTGTAACACCCCCAAATTGGGTCGCAGCGGAATAAGAGTCCGGGGCGTGTTACTTCATAGATCAATAACACAAGATATATAAACAAATAAAAGAAAATAAAAAAAAAAAAAAAAAAAAAAAAAAAAAAAAACATAAAAAAGAAAACTACAAACAAAAAAAAAAAAAAAAAACCAAAAAAAAAATAAAAAAAACAAAAAAACCAAATAAAAACAACAACAAAAGAAAAAAGAAAAAAACAAAAAAAAAAAAAAAAAAAAAAAAAAAAAAAAAAAAATAAAAAAAAAAAAAAAAATAACAAAAAAAAAACAAAAATAAAAAACAAAACAAAAAAAAAAAAAAAAAGAAAAAAAAAAAAATAAGCTAAAAAAAAAAAAATAAAAAAAAAAAAACAAACATGAAAAAAAAAAGAAAACAGAAATTTGTTCTAACCCACCCAAAACCACACCCCCACACACCCCAACATCCCACCAAACATAAATCCCCCCCACAACCGCAAACCCCCCCAACTACACCGAAAACCCAACACCCCAACAAGCAAACTAAAAAAAAAAAAAACAAAGCAAAAAAAACCAAAATCCAACAGAAACACCAAAACAAAGACAAAAAAAAAAAAAAAAAACATAGACCACCACAAAAAAATAAAAAAACAAAACAAAAGAAACAAACAAAAAACTAAAAAAAAAAAAAAAAAAATAAAAAAAAAAATACAACAATACAAAACAAGAAAAAAACAAAAGCAAAACAACAACAAAAAAAAAACACAAAAAACAACAAAAAAAGAAAACAAAAAAAAACAACAAACAGAAAACAATAAAAAAAGAAAAAAAACAAAAAACAAAAAGCAAAAAAAAAAAAAAAAAAAAAAAAAAAAAACAAAAAATAAGAAAAAAAAACCCAATAAACAAATAAAAAAAACAAAAAAAAAAAAAAAAAACACAAAAAACCAAAAAAAAAAAGAAAAAAAACAAAAAAAAACAAAAAAAAACAAAAAAAAGATACACACAAAAAAAAAAAACTCAAAAAAAAAAAAACAAAAAAAATAAAAAAAAAAAACAAAAAAACATAAATATAACAAAACCATAGCAAAAAAAACACAACCAAAAAAACTTAAATAAAAAAAAAAAAATAACAAAAAAAAAACAAACCAACCACAAGACCAAACAAAAAAGCCACAACCAAAAACAAACCCAAACCACCACAAATCACAACACAACCAAAAAAACCCACAAAATCACATTCACAAACAAACAAAAAACCAAAAAAAATAAAAAAAAAAAAACAAATAAAAATAAAAAAAAAACAAAAAAAACACATAAAAAACAAAACAAACAACACAACGAAAAAACAAAAAAAAAAAACAAACAAAAAAAAAAAACACAAAAAACGAAAATTAAAAAAAAAAAAAAAAAAAAAAAAAAAAAACACAACAATAACTAAAAAAATCATAAAAAAAAAAACGACCACAAAAACAAAAAAAACAACAAAACAAAAAATGAAAAAAAAAAAAATAAAAAAATCAAAACAAAAAAAATAAAAACATTAACAAAACTTTATCCTCCAACTTGAAATTACATCGGATTTTTACGCTTTAAATCACGTAAGCTCATTTGTCGAGCGCCAGCGTTTGAATCCTTTGTTTAATCTATGATCCTCTCTCTTGTTACTTGCCCTAATTTCTGGACCATTAAGTTGAACTTAGTCCAACCACGCCCAACACACGGTGAACACACTTTCGACATAAAGTGCTTCAACGGTGCAGCCTTAATGCTAGCATGATAAACTTATTGTAATGAAAACTCGACTAAATGGAAAATGATTAACCAACCATTTTCCTAAGTGATTACGCAACACGTAGCTATCCTTAAGAGTTTGATGGTTCTCTCACTTAGTCCGTCGGGTTGCGGAGATATGCATACTCATATCTAAACTTGTACCCAAAGCCTTCTGAAGTAACCTCTAGAAATTTGATGCGAACCGAGGGTCACGATCACAGATGATTGAGACAGGTGTTCCATGCTTCGTGACTACCTCTTTTAGGTACATTCTTGCCATTTTTTTTTTTTTTTTTATGGTTTTTTGTGTTTTTTTTTTTTATTATTTTTTATTATTTATTTGATATTTTTTTTATTATTATTTTTTGTTTTTATATTTATTTTTATTTTTTATTTATTTTTTTTTATGTTTTTTTTTTTTTTTTTTTTTTTTTTTGTTTTTTTATTTTTTTTATGGTATTTTTTTTTTTGTTTTTTTTTTTTGTTTATCCATAAGGATCCGTTCCACCTTGGCATAAAAAATGGCAGACTTTGTAATCGGTCAACGATCACACCAAATAGTGTCCATAACCTGTGATACTTAGGAAGCTTCATGACAAAATCCATCGTGATGTTGTCCCACTTCCATTGAGGTATCTCGGGTTGCACTAACAAACCCGATGGTCTCTGATGTTCGGCCTTGACCTTAGCACAGGTCAAACATTTGCTAACATAGGTGGCGATGTTGGCTTTCATATTGGGCCACCAGTATAGTCTCTTCATATCCTGGTACATCTTGTCAGAACCCGGATGAATAGAGTATTTAGACTTGTGGGACTCGTGCATGATCACAGTCCTTAAGTTGCCATAACATGGTAACCAACTCCTGCCATTTAAGCACATAGTTCCATCCGTACGTGGTTCCAACTTTTCCGTTCTAAGTTTCTCCGGATCTTTTGAATTCTCAACCAATATACCTCCAACATCCTCCTTCTTGATGTTCTCCGGCTTTCGTGCTTCAGTCTGAGCTTTCAAGATTTGTTTAGGAAGATCCAAGCCAATAGTCATCACTAAGGCCCGAACCCTTAGTGGTTCTCGTTCCTTCCTGCTCAGAGCATCAGCAACAACATTCGCCTTCCTTGGGTGATAACGAATTTCGCAATCGTAATCACTCAGCAACTCTAACCAGCGACGTTGCCTCATATTTAATTCCTTCTGATCAAGAATGTGTTGTAAACTTTTGTGATCAGTGAACACCGTGCACTTGGTTCCGAACAATAGGTGCCTTCTAAATTTTTAGAGCGAACACTACTTAGCCCCAAGATCTAAATATGAGTCGTATAGTTCTTTCATGAATGTTAACTGTCAGATGCATAGAAATCACCTTTTCTCTTTGCATCAACCACAGCGCCCAACCTTCTTCGAAGCATCGCAATATGCAATGAAACTTTGGGGTTTTGGGGGGGCTTCCCTCAGGTAAGGCCAGGAGTGGTTGCAAATGATCAGCTGCGAGCTACTTTGGTATAGCCGGCTTCTTGTTTATTGCCCCACAAGCAAACTTGACACCTTTCTGGTTAGTTTGGTCATTACATGCGATACTTTAAAACCCTTCGATGAATTCTTCTATAATAGCCGCAAGGCCAAAATTTGGGAATCTTTGTTGGTGTTTTAGGAACCCCTATATTTTGATAGATCAATCTTGCAGGTCATACTGAATACCTCGACAGTCAATCACGTGACCGAGGAATTGTACCCTGGAAATCCAGAATTCACACTTGGAGAACTTGGCGTACAATTCTTCCTTCTTAAGCAATTTCAAGATCTGCCTAAGGTGTTCTTCATGTTCCTTCTTAACTTGTTACTCCTTAGCTTTAGTGGTGGAGATGTGTATCCTTGCCAAGCTTATGATAGAATACTCGTCACGACCGAGCAATTGAGCGAATTAGTTACATGTTACCACATAGATTAGTTGAGTGATTTGAGTGATTTCATCTTTCTACTTCGTGAGGTGTTTGGCTGTGTGCTAGTAATTAAATAAAAAATTGCTTAAAGGATAAATCGTAAACCTTGGTTTGGGATACATTTTCATAAGTTTTCTAAAGTCTACTTGAGGACAAGTAGGATTCAAGTGGGGGGATATTTGATGACATCAAATAACGTCTATTTTATAGCATCATTTATCCCAGCTAAATTTCTCATTCTATATTATTTTATGCATGAATTGGTACTTAATCGATTATATTTGTTATTTGCAGTAAATATGGAGCAATTGGTGAAGTTTAACTAAAAGGCGCGCATTTTTGAGCTTAAACGAAGAAATCAAGAATTTGATGTTCTGCAACCAATACGCCGTATCCATCAAGGAAGATACGACGTATCTACGCCTGAACTTCACAAGCAACCACGAAGATATAAAGACCAATACGCCGTATCAATGAAGACCTATACGCCGTATCTACTGGCGGTTCATAAAGGATTCTGGAAGATATTTATCGTGGTCCTTACTCTAAGAAATCCCCAATACGGTGTATTGATCTCCTTCAATACGACGCATCGACTTAATTCCAAGGGCTATAAATACAAACCTCAAATATAAATTTCAGGCATGCAATGGAGGCCATTTATGGCTGATTAATTCAGTAACCACCAGGTTTGATTTTTAGAAGAAAAGATAAGCTACAAAGGTCTCGCAACGCCCTTCAATCCATAGGAAAACCCTTGTAAATTCTTATACTCTAAATATGCGTTTGGTTTTTGGTATCATTCATTAACTTGGTTAGTTTACCTTTATCCTTTGTCTATGACATTTGTATTCGTTACAATGGTTATTGGCTAATACCTTTAGGTATTAGCCATGTTTATCGGAGTGATAATAATTCGAGAGCTAAATGCAGTAGATACAAAACTCCTATCGGCACCGGTATCAAATAAAATAGATGCATATCGGTTGTTTAGGAGAAACGTACCCGTGACGACATTGTTGTCCGGGTTTGCCCCTGCATTGCCCACGGCATACACCTTTGCCTGAGCCTTGGCATTTCCAGCCTGATTACCCCGGTTGTTGTTGTTCTTCAATTTTGGGCAATCCTTCTTGAAATGCCCTTGAGCACCACATTCAAAACAAGCCCTCTGATTAGCCCCAGTGTTGACATTTGGGGGACTCCTGCAGTCATGACCTAAATGACCAAATCGGTTGCACTTGCTGCATTTGGGAGCACAAGGACCCTCATGGTGATAGTTACATTTGGAACACAGAGGTTTAGGCCCTCCGTATGGTTTCCTATCACCATTTCCTGCGGCATAAGCTCTTCCAGTGTTTTGTCTCTTGTTTGGTTGCTGATTCTGGTTGTTCCTGGCAGTGTCATCAGACTTTCTTTTGTTGTCAGCCTGACGTTCAGCCCAAGTGTTGATCTTTTTGTCCATGAGTTCAGTGGCGAACTCAATGGCATCCTGCATAGTTTTTGGCTTAGTTGCCATCACACTGCCATGGATCGTGTCGGGCAAGCCACCGACATATTTCTCAACTTGGTCTATTTCTTCCGGAAACATCCGATCGCACATTAGTGCCAGTTCTTGGAAACGTTGGCTATAGGTTACCACATCGTTACCCTTTACCTTCAAATTCCACATTTCGAACTCCAGTTTCTTAATTTCGCCCCTTGGGCAGTATTTGTCTGTCATCATCTTTTTCAGTGTCCTCCATGGCATTGCATGGGCAGCTTCAGGAGTAGTGGTCTTAACATGGGAGTTCCACCATGTAAGAGCATTTCCTTGCAGGGTACACGTAGCAAATTTGACCTGGCATGCTACTGTACAGTTGCTTATGCTGTAAACAGACTCCATCTTTTCAAACCACTGAGTGAGTCCAACAACTCCCTCAGTGCCCTTGAAGTTCAAGGGTTGGCATTTTAGGAAGTCCGGGTAGGTGCATTCACGAGCAACTTGCACAGGCCTTCTGGCACCCGTTCCTGAAGTATGGCTATCATCGCCATTTCTGGTTGCATCACGTGCTGCCAGTGCAGCAGTAACGCCTTCGTTAATCATTGCCTGAATTTGGGCATTGGTGACAGATGTAGTGGTATGAGTGTCTGTGACTGGTGTTGGTGTTGCATCTGGGTTTAACCTCGTGGTCTTTCTCTTTGGTGCCATTTTCTTTAAATCACAAGAAAACATAATACCCGTTAGATTTCATAAAATCATAACTATGACATAACATATACACATTAAATAAAACGAGATCACATCACACAGTGAAATGTACAACTGTTATTGAAATTAACCATGGTATAACCAAATCGACATTCATTTATAATAAATTCGATTTCATAGATAACGTAATCCGTCCATTTCATATATAACTTGGAAAAACATACATGTTCGGTTCAGATACAAGATGATTACTACACTTAGGTTACAAGACAAAAGAAACAACCTAAAGCCATACTAGCCGGGATATACCCGTAACACTTAGTATGCTGTACAAGATAGATAATACCTGAACAAAAGACCTATACTAGGTAGCTAAACAAAACAAAAAGATCTATATAGTCTGCAACAAGCTGCATAGCATAGCTACAACATAACCAAATCTAGGAACTACTACCAGTCTCCCCTGGTGCATCAGGCTGTGCCGGACCTTTTACGGGTCCAAGCTACCTCTGAAACTCGGCTATCTAAGTCTGTAGTCCTTTCAGCAACTCGAATGCCTTAGTCATCTGGACCTGCCTCTGGTAGTCTGCCTGTAGCATCTCTAAAGTCACAACCTGACTTTTACGGTCAGCTGCCCGCAACTGTGAAATTACTTCCTGCTGACCCATCACTACAGAACGTAATGCCATAATCTCTAAACGTGTCATATAGCTAACCTCTATGGAGTGTCCCCATGCCTCTCAGCAAACCAGAGCCTCCTGATCTAGTAGTCGTGCAGTCTCATGGTGGTACTGACTATCATCAAATAATGTCTCAACACTCTGATTCAGTTGAGACCGGTCATCTTGAGCATCCTCCATAATACCATACATGATGGTAGTCTCCTGCTCAACAATGGTAGAAAGATCGGTAACCCTCTGATTGACCCCCTCTAGGGTGGTCGGTGCAATCTCATCGATGGCTCCTACCAGATCATCCCATGTATCCGTAATGCCATAGTCTAACTCCCTAGACATCGGATGTCCAGGAGCGACATCTACCATATCGACGAATCCATAAAGGTCTCCCCTTGCTATGGAATAAGGGTCTTCCCTAGCTACGGCAGGTCCGTCCTGCCTAGCAGCACCGGCTGCTGAACTCTCCCCGACCTCATGACTAGGGGTGGGAGAAGCAAAATGCACCCTCTTCCGAAGCGGTAAACAACTCTCGGGAATCTCAATATGAGTAGGGCTATTGGGTGGTGGTGATGGTATAGGTAATGGTGGTGATGGTATCTGTGGTAATGGAGATGATAGTGGAGTAAGTGGTGATGGTGGTGGGGTGGTTAAGGCAAGAAGTCTCTCGACCTCTTCCCTAGGAGGAAGTGATATGGATGGCTCATCCCAGATAGATATCCTAGCGGTCATACGGTGTACAGGTGGGACAGAGTCGGCTGGAGCTGGGTGCTCCTCCTCTTCCTCCTCATCCTCGTCCTCGTCCTCATCATCATCATCATCATCATCCCTATCAGCAGGGTAGTCAGCTGGATCCTCCTCGAGATCCTTATCGTCCTCCTTTGGCTCCTCCTCCGGATCAGACTCAGCAACATATCCTGGTGAATCTGCAGTGGGTGAGGCAACAACAGGTATTGGATGCTCCTCGGCCAGGAGTATCTCATCCTCCTGTGGTATGTACTCAAGGTACATCGGCTCAAGAACAAAGTCCAGTGGGGGAGGTGACTGCGGCTCCTCGGGGCCAGGTATGTAGTCAGGCGATGGTGGAACCTCAGGGCCAGGTATGTAGTCAGGCGATGGTGGAACCTCATAAGCAGCCATTATGTAAGCATATGGGTCCTCTGGCATAATGGGTGGTCCATCGACTCCTGGTGAACCAATGTCTGAATCGTCCTCAACTGGAAAGGATACTGATGTGTATGTAACTGTAGAATGCTCAGAATCTGACATGATAATATCTGAAATCAAAATTAGCTTATATAAGTATGCTAATATAAGACTCTTATAGTAATATACATTTATATTATAACATGTATCAATCATGAATATCAATCATAGCCTGATCTAGGCCTAACCTACTAATTCTCACAATTCGTTTACAAACCCATTTTTCCCCTTCCCCCTGGACACCACCCCACCCACCACCCACACACCACAAATTGTATGTATGTCCCGTGAAAACCCCTTTGTATGAATGCAATGTTTGAAAACGGTTATAGTCCAGCAAAAACATTTGACCTGGTTCTCTATAACCTTGGCTCTTGATACCAATCTGTAACACCCCCAAATTGGGTCGCAGCGGAATAAGGGTCCGAGGCGTGTTACTTCTCAGATCAATAACACAAGATAATATAAGAACGACCAAAAAGTCAACGCGTAAAAGCCTAAAAATAAATAATGGAATAAATGAAGTCGTAAATGACCTGAAAATGCGAGATGTTACAATTATTACAAAGATTTTTAGCCCATAACAGATATACAAAATGTAATGCGACTAAATCTTTAATGCATGACTTCAAAATATAACCACCAATGTATCCTTCGCACCTCGTGCTTAATGACCTCCTGAAAAACATTGCATTTAAAAACGTCAACATAAATGTTGGTGAATTTCATAGGTTTATATAAACGTATATGCAGGACCGCAAGACTTTCCCAGTGATAATGCAACAGATGTAGACATCACAAAATGCAATTACGTTTGCCTAAGCTCATGACACCGAAGCTCGACATAATTGAATACAATATATAAATATTGCCTACATTGCCCGTGATGATGTTCAACCCGTAACATTCAGTATCCGACATGATATACGTTCGTTTCCAGTGATAGCTAGTCACCCGAACGGGGAGGTCAATCCCAAATAGATCTATCTTATCAATCATTTAGCGCTCCATTCGTGTAGATTGAAGTTCATGATTCATGGCATAGTGGGTTAGCGCTTACATAGGACCGTAATCATGTAAAAGTTACACTTGCCGTCCAAATTGTAAAGCATGCATATGTTTTCTCACCCCAAAAACTTGTAATTTTAATTGTAATACTATGGGGCTATGGAACTCACCTTGAGTGAGTAAACTAGGTTACAAAATTCATAGTAAAAACGCGTCAGCTAAACGCCCGAATGCAACCTAGTTAATATAGGTCAGTCTTATTAAAGTACGTTGTCTAAATAAAAAAAAAAAAAAAACAACTGTATAGAATCCTATATAGTTATCATCGTACTATCGTTCGGGCTATCATAATTTAAGGGGTCATGACATGACGTACGAGGAGTTAGGACACTTTAAATCGTAAATCCAACAACTCGTCAATACGCCATCCGAAGAAGCCTCATTATGAAATTCCCTAGTAATATGCACTGCGATAACTATTTACACTATATTTTATTCTTATAGCAATATCTCCATTCTTATCGTTTACATGAAATCGTATTTTATAAGTAAAAACGTTTATAATTACGCCTTTAGTAAAAATGACATAACTTTGTCATTTTAAGTCCGTTTCTCGCGTTTCTTACGCCCACGCTTTCGTATTAAGACGAGTGATCATAAAATCACATTTTTAGGTTTTTGAGATTCTATGATGAATAGTGTTTTTACTGTTCATAACAGCTATATAATCGTTTTTATACTTTTAATTAACGTAAAACCCGTTTTTGTCGTATCTTATTCGTTATAGCTCCGTTTTTAGCGATTCTTTCAAACACGTTCTCGTAATTGAAAGTTTTATCATATTATTGATGTTTACAAAGTATAAGTTACTGCCATGAATAGTAACTTTTTATAAAATTTGTTTTATAAAGTATTTAGCGTCGTAAACTCGTAACTAGCAGTTATCCTTCTTCGTCTTAAAATCGTTTTTCGAGTTTCTTTATCATTTTGGAATCCTACATAAGATTAATATCTTTATTAAAACATAATATGGGTGCTTCTAAATCGAAACCAATATAGAAGGTTTGGGGTTTTGTGAGTTTAGAAATGTTTTAAGCTTGATTTTAGTACATATGCTTCAATACCTTATGACAAACTATTCACAACATTTCTATCTTATGTTTCATATATAAAAGTCCATTAGATCATACTTTACTCAAGTGTGTCCAAGGATCTAAACAAGTTTAACTATCATTTTCATTTGTAACTCATAAGTTAACTTTTAGAAACCCTAATTTGCTCATAAACATGTTTATACTTAAACAACATGTTAAAACACTTATGCATCCCTTTTAACATCATATTAGCATCCATGTGATATGTAAATTAGTCAAGAAATCATTAATCATAAGTATATATTCATTTTACCATATTCAAAAGTAACTAGATGATGTATTTAAACTAGTAAGCATTTATGATCAATAAAATCTTAAATATGAATTAGATTAAGCTTTTGTTCATAACCTTGGTTGTGATGAGTGAGATAAGAATAACCAATCCACACCCTTGTGATTAAACTCTTGGTTGAAAAATTAGGATGAAACCCTGATTTTTCCAAAGTAACCCTTTTTTTCCTTTTTTTTTTTTCCTTTTGCTTTTTTTTTTATCCCCTTTTGGGCTTGCAAATGGTGAACCAACTCTTGAAACACACTTAGAAGGTCTTAGGAATGATGTGTATATGCTTGTATAATGATAGAAAATCAAGCAATGGATTGCCCAAATAATAAATTTTGAGCCGTGGATTAAGAACAAAGGAAATGGGAGGATGAGTTTTGATTTTTTCTAGTATGAATGAGTATATCTGATATCTTATCTCTACACATGCTGTGTATATATAACACTTGGGGATTAATTGAAGATATTTTTGATGGTCTAGTTGAATTTATGCAAGGGTGCAAAAAGATAAGAAAGATTGGAAAGAAAGTTGAAGCTTTTCTTGGATAAGAAAGCTAGTCAAAGCTTCAAGTTGATATAAGATGCATGTATGAAGATATTTGTGATGGTTCCTTGGTCCTATCTTGCTTTCCTAGTCATTATACACGAAATTATGCATGTGTATATGTTAGGATATGTTTTTGGTCTTTTATATAATGTATACTTGCATTATATGAAGTATAATGTAGTATAAATCAAATACAATGTATAATTTGTACATTGTAGGGTTTGGTTTGAATTCTTTCATGAAGAATATGTATAATGTGATAAATACTTGAAGTTTTAAATAAACTTTAAGTATTGGGTATAAATTTTGGGTATTTGATGAAGCATAGATAAGTTAACGTGCTTCCGGGAAGGCTTAAACGTATTTTATCGCGAAACGTAAACACTTAACGTAACCAATAAAAATAAAATGTGCAATGATAATAATTATCTTCTAAATAATCATATAACACTTGCTTGATGTAAACATTTAATTGTTTAATGCCTGTTTACATTGAATGATCATTTTTAGTTTACGCGATTTAGCTTAACGATTATGATTTAAAAGCAAACGCGTAAAACCCTTAAAATAAATTGTGAATTACATAACGTCGTACAATGACCTAAAATACAAGGTGTTATACCGGTACCCTTCAATTACGAAGGGCGGTACCTTTTTGAGAAGGACCCGTCGAAACCGAGCAAACAGTGGAATGTTTTCCATTTTTATTCTAATTTCTTTTTGTAGGTACTCTCAAAACCAAGGGGAGCTTGTATTTATTTGATCACTAACATTTTGTAGCATTAAATCCACTTAGATACCTTGACACCCTCATTTAGGAGGAGCCTTCGTCAAAGGGGTTTTACTACATTCGATTCTCTCCCGATCGATTCTCATTGCTGCATTTGATTCTCTTTGGATCAACTCTCATTCAAATTATTGCATTCGATTCTCTTTAGATCGATACTCATAATATATTTCATACATTATTGCATCTTTTGTTAAATTTTCTTCGACATTCTTTTTGTTTCAAAAAAAGGGGGAGAAGGAAGTAAAAGACTCCAATTCAAAACTTATACATTTTACTCTTTACTTTAAATAATTTTATGTTTTGTCATCAACAAAAGGGGGAGATTGTTAACACAAACAAGCTGTAAAAACGTTTATTTCTATTTTACGATACTCTTGTGTTTTGTCGATAACAATCATAAAATCATTACAAGTAACTATTAGCATGCAGAAGTTTTATACAAATAGTCTTTCTTACACTTCATATATTACACATTACTAAATATATATTATTCATATTTACTTAGACTTTTATTTTTGAGTTATGTAAATTATATTTACATTTTTACATCATAGGTGACATCATCATCTCTTCATATCTTAAACAAATCCTATAAGATTACACTAGATTTTTTAAGATTTGGCAATAAAAAATTAAGATTTACCTGTCTGACACCTAACACCCTTGGATTACACTGGCTAGTACCCTTCTAGGAAGGTACCGCATGAACTGGTGAATAGTGAATATCCGATACCATTGGTTTACACTGGCCGGTACCCTTTTAGGAAGGTACCGCGAGAACCGGTGAACAGTGCCAAATTTTGCCTATAAATAGCAAGTCATTTCTCATGTTTTACTCACCTATTCTTCTTACATCTCTCTTATAATCTAATATCTCTCTCTTGTTTTCAGATCTAGTTAGTTTCATACATCATTTGTAGGTAATTCTCTTGTTAGAAGAAATTACCGATATTGAATATGAGATGATCAAAGGTCAAATCACTTTGTTGCTAGTCTCCACCATCATTCCAAGATCACCTTGCTGATTCTTGTAGATCATTCATTCATTGTACTTTTCATCCTTCATTATTGTATAAAGAGTTGATAGCATTAGGTTGGTTCTACCTTTGTTAGAACCCGGTATTTAGCTTTTTACCAAAAAAGGGTGTAAGAGATGTTGTGAGGCTTCTCCGCCGGATAAAGGAGATTGTTGATTAGTGTTTACGAACTCTTGAATAGGTGACTCGGGGAGTGGAGTAGGGAAAGGAAGGTGTCCTTGTAGCCGAACCACTATAAATACTTGTGTCACGGTTCGATCTCTTCTAACTTTATCCTTACTTTACTTGCACGTAATATTTAGTTCATAGTTCGTAAATCAATCAATATCATCAACTTCACATAAACTTGATCTATAATTTTCAAAACTTAAATTTAAATCCATAAAACTATTCAACCTCCCTTCTAGTTTTCCACATGGGTAATTATTAATCTAAAGCAATTTTTGAGGTATTTATAATAATGGGGTAAGTTGTATTAAATAATATTAGCAAAATTAGGGATTTTCATCATATGATCAAGATATGATCATATGATGTTTAGGATTAATGAAAAGTGTGCATATAGGTTATGTAAACCTTTATTTTGTATTAATAATGTTATTATGTTTTTGGGATAGATTTGTTTGATGTGTAATGATTTAAATTGGGTGATTTTGAGGGTTTTGTTAGATGGTCATGATATGATCATATAAAGGTTAATAATGGGATGGGTATGTCATGGATATGACTAGAAAGCATTTATTATTGAAGTATATAAAGTTTTTATGAGCTGTGATGATTATCGCTTAGGAAAGGAAGCTTTGGATGATGATGATAAATTGTGGGTAAACTTAACTTAGAGCTAAGGTAAGTAAATTTGTTATAATATGAGATTATATTGATCTTATCATATATGTGTTATGTGGATATTGTTAATAAAGGTTTAGGAAGCCTTGGTTTGGTATGTTTGGACTAAGAATAGATTAAAGGCTAGTTTATCAAAACTATCCAAGGGTGTGGTTAAGTCTATTTTTACCCATATAAGGTATGTAGGTATTTAGTATGATTGTATGGTATGTGTTTTAAGTGTAATGTGCAAGTGTTGATGAAAAGTAGTCTCATGGGCTAATGTAGAAGTGAATGATGCTTATATGATTAACTGATATATGATGTTGTATTATTGTTAATTTACTTACTAAGTGTTTCGCTTACGATTTAGTTGTTTAACCATTTTTGTAGGTTCCTATGTGAAGAAGATAAATACATAGGATTGGGCACGGGTTAGAAAGTGTATTTGTTTGAAATTGGAAAGCATAACCTAGAATGCCAATCTCAATCATAGTTGAACCCTCGACCTGAAGCAAATGTGTTCAAATGTTGTTTTGATATGTCAAGTACAAGTCTTGTATGTGAATAAATGGTTATGTAAGTTGTTAAGTGTTTTGGTATAAAAGTATTATATGTAAATGGGTCTGTAACACCCGCCCCGAGGGGCATCAGATTGCGCAATGGAAATTAGCAATTTGGTGTTACTAAATAGCATCCATCAACACGATAATAGAAACGACTCAAATAAGACGTTTACCAAACATGTGTTCCATAATTATTTAGAGTTAAAAGAGCGTTTAGGTCCCATAGAATCCTAACCACCGTCTATTACAAACCATGAAAAACATATTGTTTTCAAATAAAGACGTTGTTTTAAACACCACATGAGATATTGTTTTTGAAAGACTGGAACACACAAGAAGTCTTTCTATAAAATCCATCACCACATGCATGACACCTCCACGCCATCGTTGCCTTCAGCCTTGGTTACCTGGGATAAAACATGTTTAAAACGTCAACAACAAAGTTGAGTAAAATTCATAGAGTTTAAATTAATCAATAAGTAAAAACCTTTGAACACATTATTAGTTCTCGGGAAAACAAAGCAACAAATGCAATGTATAGCAACTTCTTTTCTTTCACGCAATAAGCTCATGACACCAAACGTTAACCAAACATATGGTATTTCATATGCTAAAAGGTGCCCCAAACAAGGTATTATTGTCATATACCTACTAATTTCTAATAACAAAATATCCGTTTGACAGGGTGGTCACAAGGATTCAAACCCCGGACATGGTTGTCAAACACAATAGATCTATTTAATGCATTATATTTTACCTCACAACAAGGCAATTAACGGTTCATGAAACAAGGGACTTCGACAATAGCAACTTATGCGGAAACAATCTCATAATCGGGTCCAGCATACCATAAAATCATATGTGTTCGATTTATAAAACAAACATGTATCCCCCTCGCAGGTTTAAGAGCATTTAAAAGGATTTAATGCGAGGCTATGAACTCACCTAAGAAAATGATTCCCAATTAATAAATCAATCAAAAAGGTGCAATAAACTCACGTCTTGATCAGCGGACTATAATATAAATATGTTTATATACTTTTTATAGTATATATATATATGTATATAACATGTATATATCTTGTATATATATTATTATATATATACAAGTATTATCACATGTTTACTATACATGTATATATATAATTTATAATTTATATATATATTATTTTATATATATTTATATCATATATTAGAATCTCTAAGTGCGACGCAAAACATTTCGCTTTGACTTACTTAATAATATCACAATGTTTTCAATAAAGTTTCTATTTTTAGAAAGCTTGCCGAAAGTGAAGATAATATAACCCAAACTTATCATTTCACCTTAGTTTAAATAACATTACGAATCATTTGCTTGTTATAAACTATATTCAAAAGTATACGCAAGTTTGACTTTTAAAAGTCAAATTTCGTAGTTGACTTTTTACCCAAAAAATAACTCAAACTTTACTCGGCCGTAAAATCTTCGTTTTTAGGAGTTACAAGGCCTACCTTATATCAAAACGGACCTTAAAACATCATTTATCATATTTAAATGCCTAATTTAGATTTCAAAAATGTCTCGACACGCTATGGTCAAGTCAAACTTTTTGGTCAACAAAAGTCAACACAAAGTCATACCAAAACTTGTTTTTACCAAAATCCAACCATTCCAACATGTTTAACTAGCCTAAAAACATGTACTAAAACCATCAAACGTATGTTTATACTTGAAATGCTTTCAAACCCATTTTGCACTTGAATCAACTAGCTACAATTACATATAGGCAATAACCATCTAATTAATCAACACATAATAACAAGTAAACACTCACAAAGCTAGAACAAGACTCGACTTCGCTTCCCCCTTGACCAAACCGTACGGACGAACATAAGGACCAAACCAAACAACCTTTACAAACCAAACCACTTCAATATAACAACAATCTACCAACTAGAAACACTTCCTTATACACCAAATCAATAGAAATTGACCAAAAACCTAACTTCTTAAATACTCATTGCATGTGAGGTTTCTTTAGTGGGATTTCTAGAGGATTGAACAAGGATTAATATGGTATAATCGGATTTAAATGCATGTAAGTAACAAATTTTTGGCAATGATTTGTGTGTGTGTGTGTTTTCGAACGGCAACAAGTGAGGGGAGGACAAGAAAATGATTTCTTTTATAAAAAAGTAAAATGAGAAGTATAAGTGCCTATTTATAGAATTAGACTTTGATATATTGGCAAAACTAGTCCCTCCATACTCCATCTCTTTTAAAATTAGTACAAGTCATCCTTTTTATAAATAACATTCGGCCAAAAACTCGAGTCACACCACGTTTGTAAATATTTTAAATCCGTCCCACTAAATATAGTTTAAAACCTTTAATAAAATGTTAAACCTCGTAAATCACGACCTTTAAACACAGTTTTTACAAAAACTCGGGGAAACGACGAAAAATACAAAATTAACATATTTTCACTCTCGGAGCAGTAAAATAAATTTTTCTGACTTTCTTAAACGCTAAAAACAAATAGAAACTAAATCACGGAATGAAATTCACCAATAAATGGAAATTCTCATCAACCACATATAGCATAACGACTATAATTATTTACGTAATTAAAAATAACTATCTTAGGCTAGGGATAGACGTTGACCTGAAACTCGGGTTGTTACATTCTCCCCACCTTTAGGGAGTGACGTCCCGGCACTCAGCTCGTCTCATCCACTCTCTCCGCTTTGTCCTTACTTGTAAAGAGATGAGGGTACTTCTTCTTAATCTGATCCTCACGTTCCCAAGTAAATTCTGGACCTCTTTGCGAATTCCAACGAACTTTAACTATAGGTATCCGACTCTGCTTAAGTCGCTTAACCTCTTTATCAACAATCTCTACTGGTTCCTCAATCATATGCAACTTATCATCAAGTTGAATTTCTTCCATCGGAACTACAACATCACCTTCCGCTAAACACTTCTTAAGATTCGAAACATGAAAAGTACTATGAATTCCCTTCAATTCTTCAGGCAACTCCAACGTATAAGCTACAGGACCCACTCTAGCTACAATCTTAAATGGCCCAATGTAACGTGGACTTAACTTCCCGCGCTTTCCGAAACGCACAGCGCCCTTCCATGGCGATACCTTGAGCAATACCATATCACCAACTTCAAATTCCAACGGCTTAAGTCTTCTATCCGCATAACTCTTCTGGCGACTACGAGCAGTTAACAAACGATTCTTAATCTGGACAATCTTCTCAGTCGTATCGCGGATCAACTCTGGACCGGTGAGTTGGCTATCCCCAACCTCACTCCAGCATACAGGTGATCTACACTTTCTTCCGTACAAAGCTTCATATGGTGCAGCCTTAATACTTGCGTGATAACTATTGTTATATGAGAACTCGACCAATGGCAAATCAACTAAACACAAATAAAACACGTGTTACACGCGATTAGGCTAAATGCCCAAGTCGATGTAACAATCAATTGATGGACTTCTATGTTTATATTATGATTAAAATCCCTTTACCATACTTCCCATACCTTACTCATACCCCTATACTCCTAAATCCCTTATTCGTGTTTTCTAGTTTTTTGGTAGAATTTTGTAGTCACTTTATGACCACAAATAAAATACTAACTGATCAAATTAGCTTTCCCCTTTTCATTCCCTACCTTCTCAATGGGTTATGAACCATTATGAATTTTTATAAAAAATAATATTGAGCCTAACTATTTTATAAAAATTCAACATCACATAGCACTCAAATCCAGATCTGATTCGACCATCAAAACGTTTAGCTTGATCAGACCCATTTAAACACTTAGGAAAATTCTACAAAAATTCTAGAAAATCATACACATCCTAAAATTGCTATAGTAGCAATCCCATCAATTAAAAAGACGGTTTGTTATGGTTTTTGATCTCATAAACACAAACCAGAATCTGCCCCAAAAACTCAGATTTGACAACGAATCTTGTAAAATTATTTTGACTGACTTTCACTCACTTTTAATTCATGATACCAATGGGGTTGGAAAGTAAACTCTCTGTAGTTATTTTTAGGCTCAAGAAAATCAATAAAATCTATCCGATGACCAAGTTATGACACTTACAAGATGACCTAAAAACTGCCCAATTTTACTTCCGAATTTAACAACAACTAAACCTAATCAAACGCATCCAAACACCATTAATTACACCCCAATTGATTACTAATGATCATCTAAACATGTTTACTGAATTTTAATAAAACCCTAATTTATCCATCAATTAAAGTTACATGATCATTAATATTTAAACAAGAACTTAATTAAAATCATACCTAAACCTTTCACCCGAGATCACACGAATCAACACCTTGATTTTTTATTAAAAAAATATTTTTTTTCTTCTTCTTGGGGATTTGGTCGAACAAATAACAAGGGAAAAAGGGACGACCAAATTTTGTATTTATAGGCTATACATAATTCCTAATCCTTATCTAATACTAATTTGTTTCCTACTTAAACTCTTTTTTTTCTTTTTTTTTCTCTTAAAATCCGGCCCCTATATATTTATATATATATTTTTTATTTTTTTAAATAATTATTAAATGTATATTTACCCTTATTTTGTTATTTTTACAAAAACCTTTTATTAATTTAGTAAACCTTTTAAATAAAAACTAGTTTTAAACTTACTATTAATAAAGGAAATTAATTGGGACACTTTCATTTTTGATTAGCACACTCATATGTACAACCTGATGAAACAGGGTATAATAAATGTACAACTGTTTAATGCACAGCTTGGAGTGTGCCAATCGATAATAAGAGTTTGTAAATCATCTCCCTAAAATTTTATTTCATAAATTACTTTGCTAAATTAGAAAGACATACGCTTAATTAACTTAAATACTAGACTTAATTCATACCTAAAAATACACTACATTCTCTTTACGCTCATAATATAATTATTCACCAAATATCACGACAATGCATAAAATCATGCTATCATTTCCATTGTCACCAAATGTGAACGAAATGAAATAGCTACCATAACCACAACTCAATCACAATAAGATAAACACGCATCACGGATTGATATCATATACTTATATAAGGTCACATAAGCACTCAATTATAACACATATAAATACTTTAGTCAACTCTAATGGTTTGACTAATCTGCTCAAGTCACGGTTGTCACACGGCATGGTCGGCATCTGAAAAAGCTGTTAGTTCAAGCCAAAATCGTTCGGATACCACAGTCCCATGTTAATGGTACCCCTTAAGTATCAAAAGATCCTTTTAACCTCTTTGAGGTGTTTTTCAGTCGGCCTTGCTTGATAACGTGCACAATAACATACTGCTTGCACTATGTCTGGTCTACTAGATGTTAGATACATGAGTGACCTGATTTTACTACGGTAGTCAATTTGGTCTACGAGTTTTCCACTCAAGTCTGCATCTAGTTTAGGTTTGGTAGCCATTGGTGTACCAACGGTATCATATTTTTCCATACCATGTTTTTTAAGAATTTCTAAAGCGTACTTGGCCTGATTGATAAAGATACCTCTTGGGGATTGGTGGATCTGAAGTCCTAAAAAGAATTTCATTTCCCCTATTAAGGACATCTCAAATCTAATGTGCATTACTTTTTCAAATCCATTAGAAAATTTTGGGTTTGTAGACCCAAAAATAATGTCATCGATGTAAATTTACATAAGTAAAATGTCCTCCCCGTATCTTATCGTGAATAGAGTAGGGTCAATGGTACCTTTGGTAAAACCTTTTGACATCAGGAAATTTGAGAGTTCATCGTACGATGCTCTTGGAGCTTGTTTCAATCCATATAAAGCTTTCCTTAGACGGTAAACCTTTTTTGGATGATCAGGATCAACAAACCCATCTGATTGTGCAACATAAACCTCCTCCTTCAGTGGACCATTAAGAAATGTCGTTTTCATGTCCATTTGATAAATTAGAAAAGACTTGTGTGCAGCATAGGCTATGAAAATCCGAACAGCTTCCAAGTGAGCAACTGGAGCAAATGATTCCTCGAAATCAATACCCTCTTCCTGAACATATCCCTTAGCTACAAGTCGTGCCTTATTGCGAATTACAGTTTGATCTTCATCCTTTTTGTTCTTCCATAGCCATTTTAGCTTTATAATAGTCTCGCCAAAGGGTTTGTTAACGAGTTCCCAGATTTGTAGTCTATCGAACTGATGAAGCTCTCCCTGCATTGCCTCTATCCATGCAGAATCAGCCATTGCCTCCTTAATGTTTTTTGGTTCAACAGTACTCACGGTAAGCGCGAACATACACATTTCAGGATCTGTTCCAAGTTGTTGTCTTGTTTGAACTGGCTTGGATAGATTTCTACGAACTTGTTCTAGCGGGTGATCTTTTGTCCATCGGTATTCGGAATCATGTGGTTAATAAAAGGTATGCGTATTTGAATTATCAATATTGCGTGAGGAAGACTCAACAACTTCTCGTACCGGTGTATAGAAAGGATTGATAAATTCATCTTGTTAAACCTGTGTATTTACTGCTTGATTATCGTTATTTTCCTCAGCATTAACATTTGTAGTTAGAGTTGTTGGTTCTGTTGAAGATTGAATATTCGTTGTAGGTGGTGTGTCTTGTTGTTTAGAATTGTCGGTGGGAGAAGAAGACTTGTTGACACTTGAAGTACCTGCATTGAAAAATTCATCGTACAAAGGACCAAAAAGAAGACCCAACTCTTGTTGTGACAGAGCTGTTGTATCTGATGAAGGAGAAACATTTTGTAGTTGGGGCGTGAGGCCAGATTTGTCATAGTCTGACGACTTTTTCCGTTGGGGAACAAGGCATGAAGTGTTATTAGCAACAGACGTCTCAGTCATCTCTTTGATGTCATCAAACTTAATATGTATGGATTCAACTATCAATCGTGTTCTCTTGTTTTAAACTTAATATCCCTTAGACTGAGTGGAGTATCCCACCAGAATGCACGGATCCCCTTTTTCTTTCATCTTGTCAAGATTTTCACCATATCTGGTTAAGTAATAGGTGCAACCAAAGATGTGAAGGTGTCTAATTGAAGGTTTTCTGTCATTAATGATGTGATATGCAGTCTGCTCATGTGTCGGGATTATGATTGATCTGTTTTGAGTATAGCATGCGGTTTTAATTGCTTCAGCCCAAAAGAACAAAGGAAGTTTAGAAGCTGAAAGCATCGTTCGAGCAACCTCAACCAGAGTACGGTTTTGGCTTTTGACAACATCGTTCTGTTTAGGTGTTCGAGGAGTAGAAGTTTGATGCTCAATTCCTTCTTCTTTGAAGTATGCATTGAGTGTCTTGTTTAAGAACTTTATGCCTCTATCAGTTTGAACAGAAATTACTAAAGCTTGAAGATTGCGTTGAATCATCTTGAGAAAATCTTTTAGAACTTCTAGTGTTTCATCCTTGGATCTTAGAAATAGAGTCTAAGTATATCTGGAGTAGTCGTCTATAATTACCAGAATGTATTTCTTCCCATTTATGCTAGCAACCCGCATTGGACCACATAAGTCCATATGAAGCAAATTTAGCCATCCTTTTAAACTTGGAACAACCTTTGTCTTGAATGAACTTCTTTTTGCTTTACTCACTTTACAAGAGGAACATAGTTGATCCTTGACATATTTCAGTTTTGGTAAACCAATCACGACATCCTTCTTTGAAAGCAAGTTGATGTAGTAGAAGTTAAGATGAGAAAGTCTTTGATGCCATAACCATGCTTGAGTTAGTGAGGCTTTAGCCATGAAATAGATTGGAGTCGATGAAGTCATTTCTTGAAGGGAAATTATATAGAAAGCAGATCCACGATAACCGATGAGTAAATCATTTCCCTGAAGATCTCTAACGAAACACGTAGATTTCCGAAAAGCAACCTCTAAATCCGCATCACAAAATTGACCAACCGAGAAGAGATTGTGATTGAGGCCTTCGACGTAATAAACCCTGTTGATCATGATATTTCCTTGAACCAAATCTCCATAACTAAGAATTATAGCAAATTGATCATTGCCAAAGTGAACGGTACCTAGATATTTTCAACAAAATTACACAACAGCTTTAGATTGCCCATCATGTGCTTTGTGCATCCAGAGTCAACAATGAATAGGATGAGTTGAATAATCTGCAAGAGAATTAGAGGACGATGGAACATTTGAAAAATTAGATCCTAAATAATTTATAAGTTTCAAGACATTAGTTATCCTAGATACATTATCTATGGCAAAGCTAACTCTCTTTTTCACATTTTCATTCTTAGTTTTAGGCACCCATTTCATTTGTCTTAGGAACCCATTTATAT
>BQNB010075302.1:0-13569 GCA_026074375.1 Tanacetum coccineum
TTTCAAGCTTTTCATTGTGATGCAATTATGGGACAAATGTTATATCAATTTCAAGGAAATCAACGAGATTACTTTTCAAACAACACATTTAGATGTCGTTCTCTTGTATCTTGTGTTGTTGTATTATGAAGTAACGCCCCGGACACATTTTCGCTGCAACACAATTTTGGGGGTGTTACTTGTTACATTAAGTGCTTACATGACATACATATATATAATAATATATATGCTTGCATCCCTTTTGCGTATATCATACGTTTATTTATATAAGAGTTAATTATATAAATACTAGAACATTTCTTAAGACATTGTGAGTTGCACAATGGTCTAATTTATACCTCGGACATTGTAAGTTACATAATGGTCGCATTTTACTTTTTAGACATTGTGAGTTGCACAATGGTCTCACTTCGTTCTCAAACATTGTAAGTTAAACAATGGTCTCTAAGAATATATTTTTTTCTCATAACTTTATACAATATCGTAGTACACGAAAACCGTCATAATTTTGTTTACATGGAATTATGTATGAATCTAAGTATTACAAGTCTTGTATAGGCAGGACTTGTAATATAAGGATTGATATGCTAATTGCTATGTTAACAAAACCCGTCACATTTCGGTTTACATGGGATTATGTATGAATCTAAGTATTACAAGTCTTGTATGGGCAGGACTTGTAATAGGAGGATTAATGTGATAATTGCTATGTTGACTCGTTCATAAGGACCTTTATCGTATTTACTCTAACCGAGTACTCATTAACTATCTTGAACGCTATGTCGATTTCGCCTGATAGTTTTACTCCCCATCTCCGAAGACGAGTTTTAAACACTCATCACATACTCATTAGAGCACATGCATCATCATGTAATCCACCACCTTGAAAGTTGTGTGAGTACGCATATTGCATCGGAAATTATTAAGTAGGATGATTTATAATCTCTTTGTTTGAAAGGATTGTGACGCCTTTCCATTTAAATAAATAGATTGTAAATCACCGAACCATAAGTTTATCAATTCATTATTTACATAAATTGGGACGCTTCTTTATGCAAATAATAAATTATAACTGAGTGGGCTTAATGGTATCCAATATGACACGAGTACGAACTCGAACCTGATAATCACCAGAATCCATTAAAAAGGTCTAGAAACACAATCGTGTCTTACCACTCAGCAGAATCTTAAGGCCTTACTTGAACTACCAGATCTCATTCTTAAGTTATTACTTTTGCCGTTACAAAGCCTTACAATCATGGAATGTTTTTGAAGCTAACAGACTTGTTACACTCTTGAGCTAATGGAATTGGTTCAATCTCGAACTAACAGACTGAGTATAATATTTCACCACCTATAGCATAAGCTCTCCCGCGAGCTCCTCCCAATTGTTGACCTTTATTATGGGGATATTGTTTCTCGAAATGTCCTCACTCTCTGCATCCCATCACCATTTGTTATAGTTATTGTCGTTATGATTGTTGTTGTTGGGTCCTGGAGTGGTCCCAACTTGTACAACTTTATCCAATAGGTAATGTAACCCCCCTTAAACCATATAAACACCTATCGACGAAAGTGATAGTCGAATTATTCATTTTGGGCCACTAGTACGAAGACTTAGGTCGCGATATATCCTAGTACTGCCAAGTAGGTTGAATACTTATAGCCATTAGCCTCGCCCGTAATTAATCATCGAACATTACCGATATCAGAAACGAGACTTCGTCCTTGAACATTTGAAACTTTATACAGACATACTCACGCGACTACACTTTCTCCTTCGATGCTTTCACTAGTAAGAGACTTTCTTTATAACGCGTTTATATCAGTCATAAGACCTGTAATGATATTTTTGAGATATCTATTTTGATGGATTAAATATCCTGGACAAGCCTAGCCAAATTTTTTGGAATGTTGATAAGTTTCAAAACATCGAATTTTGCTGAATAAAGTTATCAGCGTCTTGTTTAGAACTGGTTTATTAAATCTTAAATCTTTTCTTAGGCACACAATCGGTTAACATAAATTAAATCTCGGGACGAGATTTCTTTAAGGGGTAGGTACTGTAACAACCGGCAATTTTCAGAATTTTAAATGACTATTTTACCCTTTGACTTTTCGGGTCCGACTTGACTTTTTGAATTTTGATCTTTTATTGTTACATAAAAACGATTACCGCGTAATCGATAATTTTTCAGAACATATTTAAATAATAAATCATATTTATTATTACATATCTCTCATGTGCAAATTTATTTGTAACTTATTTGACTTGAAAACGAGAAGATATATGTTATTCATAAATTGACTTATCAAAACGACCCGCTAAATCACGTTTTCATAACTCGGACTCTAAAGCAATTTGATGTAAAACGACATTCCGGACAACTTTTTATTTTGCCCGAGACCTTAAAACAAGCAAAAAATGACTGAAATACCCTCGCAAAATTTTAGAAACGAAAACAACGCGTACCGACATTAAAATAATTAAATTACATTTAATTATCACCGTTATTAAATAAAAATATTTAATAAATTATTTTTATCATTTTATTCAGAAAATGTTTGCTAAAAACGCGAATATTCAAGTTAAAGTTTATTATTATTTTTATTTTGTTTCGAACAAAGCTTAACCGTGATACACAAATAAATAATAAACAATTTAAATTGATTTTATAAAACATTTATAAAATACTAGTCGCGTAAATACTAATTTTTGGTTGAAAAAATCATTTGGAACGCAATGGCGCAAGTTTCGTGTTTTGAATCATCCGTTAACTTGCCCAAACGAGTCTCGAACCATTATTTAACAAAATTTACACTTTAGGTCCCTGTGGTAGTATTTACATCATCTACCCTAAACTATTATAGACTTGTCATTTTTTTAAAGTTTCAAGTATATATAGTTAAGTATCTAGGGTTTCATTCATATATCCCTAGCCACCACACACACACTCCTCCCTTACCTCCCTTTTTTCGGCGCCGTTCTGGCCAAGTTCCAGCCACCTGGGTCGGCCACCACATCCACACCACCACGATCACCCCACCATCAACATCGTCTTCACCACTCCCTCCATCTCCAACCGAGCACCGCCACATCTCCACCAACAGCCGCAACGAATCGTGGCTGCCACCACCTACGTACGCCACCACCACCATATCCTTGACACCAACATCATCACCCCGTCCTCATCGCCGCTGCCCTTTTTTCGCAGCCACCGGACCACCCACAAGGGTGCGTTTGGCTGAAACAACACCAAGAGGGTGCATTTGGTTTGCTTAAAACCCGAAAAGAGTGTTTGTTTATGTGGGTTCACCACATATAGGGTCGTTTGGTTTTATAAAACGACCACAAGGGTACGTTTGGATCTGGGTTTAGCACCAAAGGGTGCGTCGAGTTTCTAGTCGACACCATAGGGTGTGTTTGGGACATCAGAGACACCCATAGGGTGCGTTTGGGTCATCAGAAACACCCATAGGGTGCGTTTGGGTCATCAGAAACACCCAAAGGGTGCGTTTAGTTGTGCAGAAACACCCAAAGGGTTCGTTTGGTTGTGCAGAAACACATAAGGGTATGTTTGGGTTAGTAGTTTCATAATAAGGGTGAGTTTGGTTGTGCAGAAACACATAAGGGTGTGTTTGGGTAGCAGTTTCATAATAAGGGTGCGTTTGGTGTAGCAGTTTCATAATAAAGGTGCGTTTGGTGTAGCGGTTTCATAATAAAGGTGCGTTTGGTGTAGCAGTTTCATAATAAGGGTGCGTTTGGTTTAGCAGATTGCACCAAGGGGTGCGTTTGGGTTAAGAGAAACACAATAAGGGTGTATTTGGGTGAGCAGGAAAACCATAAGGGTGCATTTGGGTGAGCAGGAAAGGTGTGTTTAGTTTTGCTTAGTTTTATTATTTGTTGGTCTCGGGTGTTTGCAATATTGATTGATTTATTAAGAGGAAAAACATTGAAGTTTTATAAATATGGGATCGTCTTATAAACGAATAGATCATGCCGAAAAATCTATAAACTACTATACTTAATAAATTTCATTATAATTTCTATTATCTTAGAAAAACCGATAAAAGACGAAGTTATATAGTCTTAAGATTGTTTAATTTATAATTATACAATAACTAGATAAACGAACGAGAACTATACTTTTATAAATGAGATAATTATTTTAGCTAGAACCACCGAGGAAACGAAATACGAATTTATAAAATATTATTTTATATTTTATAATTGTCAACTAGAAGATAACATCATAACTATTGTAAAAGCTTTACAGATATCGTTTAACATAATTTGTAACCTTAAAACGTACATTTATATCTATGCAAGAACTTTTTATTAATTAAGTGGTGATATCCGAAAACGTGTCAAACTATTTGGTTTAATTATTTACTCACTTCTTATATAATACTTGCAAAGTATTATATATTTCATATAAATCTTTGGATTGTTTGTCTTTGTTACATAATTCACGGTATGAGTTATATAATTGTTATTTTTCATATGTAATATATACGGAATATATTACATACTTTGCGTTTACTTTTCGATTTAGTTTATTTAACCAACCACCAAACTATTACAACTTGAAATCTAAATCTTTATCAACGTGTCGCGTTGATGTACTCATCCATCAGAAAACCCAAATACATTATCCTAGGCTAGTGGGTCTTAGCCGTTAAGATAAATCGTAACTTCTTGGTCGAGCCGTTTCGGTTTCCGTTTGTGTTGTGCTTAATATGTGCATTTCTGTCAATTGTTTCACAACATCGAGGTGAGTTTATAGCCCCATGTTTTACTGGTTTTACATATATTTTTGGGGTGAGAACATGCTTGTTTACGAATGCATTTACATGGTTGATTACAAATTGGTTTACATACTCATTTATATATCTCACGATGAGATATAATACTTGGTTTAATTTTTGGACGGAAACACATACTTGACTTTTACTCGAATGATTACGGATTAGCTTAGGTTGCATGAACTGTAATCACTTGGAGGGTGAGCGCGAATGTTATAAAATAGATCTATTCGGGATTGACAATCCCCGTTCGGGTGACTAGCTATCACCGGTAACGAACGTTATAACATGTCGGAACACGATTGGTTGGGTCTTCAGGGCCAACAACACATACACATGAACTCTTACTGTGCCTTGAATAAAGTGGCATACATACAAGTCTACGTCGCAGTTTCATGAACTTAGAGTAATTGTAATCATTGTTTTATACACACATGAATATTTACTGTGCCTTGAATAAAGTGGCAATACATACTTGAAACATTTTGGTGATATATATATATATATATAAATATCATACATGCTTTGAACAATTACGGTTCAACTTCCATACGTACATTTTCGTGACTATTATAAGGGCTGAAATAGTCATACACACTTTGGAAACCTTTGGTTTAACATTTATATTTAAACAAACCTATAAATTTAAACAAACAATGAACTCACCATCTTAATCGTTGAACACTTTTTAAGCATATTTTTTCCTCAAGTGAATTAGAATGCTTGGATTACTTTGATGTGCACAGAGTCAAATTTGACAAGATTTCATTTATGGATTTCTACTTATATACAGATGATCAAATCTCGTTGTGTTGTTTTCAAGATTTTCATTGTGATGCAATTATGGGACAAATGTTATATCAATTTCAAGGAAATAAAAAAACACTTTTCAACGAAAACATATTAGGTAGGTCGTCTCGTTGTATAGAATTTTGCTTTTGTACGTTATGAAGTAACGCCCCCGGACACATTTCCGCTGCGACACAATTTTGGGGGTGTTACAAAGACGTCAGACATGTATACGTTCTGTTTGAATGCTTCTAGGATGTTTGTTTTTGTCAAAGCGGATAAAGAGTTTGGGTAGGACACGTTAACACCGACAATAATGGTAACCCTCCCTACAACAAGCAATGAAATAATTGAGTGCTAATAGTAAACAAAAAGAAGAAGAAATTCTGACATCGAAATTAATGAGCCAAACCAAATTCTACATTGATTCTAGATAACAAGATCTATCGATGTTCAAGGTCTACTTTTTAGGCATGCTGGTAGCTGGACCTCTAGCTGAAGGCCTGAAGTACCCATCCCCCGAGACAGTAAACAGAGTATATATGATGTCTTTAAATCTCTAACAGTGTTTAGAGTGAACGGTTTTATGCAGCAAACTATTTTTGTCACCAAATTTAAAGTTATAAACATCATCTCTCTTGTCATTATAGGGCATGAGTGATGGACATATAGTATTTACGTCTTGTATATTTAGTGGGTCTTGTCTTACTTCATGTTCCTAAGTCCTAACTAAGGTTAACAATATAGTAAGCTAAAAGTGACAGGAAACAATTTGATAAAACAGCCTACTTTGTACCTTGCAGGTAGATCATATGCATTTGTAACTTCTGCCATCTATGTTCTGCAAATACCATGTAATAGTCAAAGGCTTATCAGATTAATAATTGATGAACTACACTAACTTTATCTAAGAAGTTATGTTCTCAGGTTTGTCGTTAGTTGTTGGTCGTATCATGTATGAGCAAAAGATAAGCAATGCCTTATAGATAAAACCATGTACCTTAGGTTGGTTGATATATACAGAACTTATATTGATTCCTAGTTCAAGTTGTATGATGAGGCTTGGAAATTTTGCTTATTTCACCTACATATACAGAAACTTCTATCTAAACACTCAGCAACTGCTTTGTTTAATCTTACTTATGGGCTTAAGAGCTTATGCAATTATGGCTTGTTTCATAAACTAAAATTTTCTGGCTTATTTGAAACTTATGGGCTTATATAATCTAAGACCAAAATGACTTATGAAACACAAACCAAAATCACATAAGCTAAAAGACAAGCCTGAACAAACACCCCCAATATGAAGATGCAATTAGTAGATAATAAGTTCTAACAAGCAATCCTAAACATCATTTAACTAACTGAGCTGAACAAATATATAACACATCAAATGAGTTATAACTTAAAATTCAAACTAACTCACCTAATTCGACATAGTTTCGTATTCAACCCAACTCGATAAGTTCAAAAACCACTTAAAGAAAATGGCAAATCATGTGAACAGAACTGAGGTAGCAAAGAACAGTTACTAATAACAACACTTGACATTTAAATCTGAAAGACAATCAAATTTTGGCTTTCATTTATAAATATGGATGCATTTAAGGATTGTAAAAATGTTAGTGATATAAAATCATAAACAAAATCATCTTTAATTAACAGATAAAACAGAAAAAAAGCAATAACTCATATAAAACTGAAAAAAAATCAAAAAATCATCAACATTTCTATTCTCATGCATCATACATACAACCACACATACAAGCCTTTTCCATTAAAGATTGACCAAAACAATTAAAGCATAATAGTTGATGCATTACAGTGTAATATTAGTGCATCACAGTTATAAAATATTACATATACATTTTAACAAACACCTTGAGTGCAACTTTCCAAAAACACATTTTGTATCTTTTTTCTCAATCTTGTTTCAAATTAAGATAAAAACATGATAAAATGTAAATCAAACTTTGAATATAACATAATTAGATCAATAACAACATAAAAAATGAATTAAAATATTCAAAATCCTATCAACAAACTTCATATACATGCAATCGAAGATCAGTATAATCAAATTAGTCATGGTAAGAATAAACACAATTGAATGGTAAGAATAAACACAATTGAAAAAACATACTTTCACTTTTAAATGACAAATCTATTAAAGTGGGGAATGGCGGTGAAGGTGGGGAACGGTGGTGAAGGTGGGGAATGGTGGTGAAGGTAGGGAACGATGATGAATGTGCGATGGTGGTGAAAATGAAATTTGAGGTAGGAGGAAGGGTGGGACAGAGTACCAAGAACAGATCGTGAAAGATGAATGAGAATAAATGATGAATAACAGGTTTATATATGTGTAGACGTGAAACGATGAAAATACCCTTGTGGATATATTTTAAGGGGCGGGGTGAGAAGGACAGGTGACAGCGTGTGGTTCCTTCTTACCCTTTTTATTATAACTTTCTTTTTATTTTACCCCAACTCTATATAAACACACACACACACACACACACACACACACACACACACACACACATATATATATATGTATATATATGTATATATATGTATATATATGTATATATATGTATATATGTATATATATGTATATATGTATATATATGTATATATGTATATATATATATATATATATATATATATACATACATATACATATACATATATATACATATACATATATATACATATATATATATATATAGGGAAGGGATCAAGTGAGAAAAAAAAATATAATGAGAAGAATAAGAAGGATTTCTAGCCACACATTTTAAATAGAAAAGAGAATTTTAAGAGGAGATGCATGTATTTTTATAGGTGCATCTGAAATGTGTGGTTGTAGTTTCTTTGAAAATATGTCTGTGTTTTTGGGCAAATATAGCCTCGGATTAGTACTATGTCATGTAAAAAGAACCCAAGAAGTGAAAACCAGCAGATGCCCTAGATAGAGAGAAGATCAGTTTTTATATGCCTGAAGAGAAATTTAGGGATCTGTTTGGGTTGGTTTTTGATGTGTTTGCCAGACATTATGTCGAGGCCACATGATTTGCCTGGAAAACCAATTTTTTGTCTTGAAAAATTAGGGCTAGTCGATGTTTCGGTTTTTTTTAGAGGCATCTGTTTGGTTTCTGACGTTTTCTAGGTTTTCTGAGCAACAGGATGTGTTTTCCTAGAAACCTACATCCTATATATATATATATATATGTTATATATATATATATATATTTATATATATTATTATCATATATATTTATATATACTATTATTATTTATATATATTTATATGTATGTATATATGTATATGATGTGTATATTAATTGTGATGTGTATTGTGTATATATGTATGTATGATGGTGTTTTGTTATTTGTGGATCAGTATATTTATGTATATATGTCGTTATATATGTATGTTATATATGTGTATATATGTATGTATATATGTGTTTAATATGTTATATTATATGTATATATGTATGTATTATTATATGTATATTCGTATGTTTATATATACATATATGTATGTATTTATTTTACATATATGTGTATCTGATGTCACTTATATATATATCTATAACATATATATTATATATCTATATATATACTATATATCAAGTCTACATTTATATGGTATGTCGTATAGTATGTGTATAACGTATTACGTATGCTATACGAAATACGCTATATATTTTATATAGGTATACGTATATATATATACTGGGATATAAAGTTTTTATATATTATATTTTTATATATATAGAGCTATATTTATATATATAATATATATATATGGTATATATATTATATAATGTATATGTATACATTATATATTGTAATAGTGGCTAAGCCCGCACTGATGGGCGGGCATGATCTTTATATATGTACTAGTGGCTAAGCCCGCACGATGGGCGGGCATGACTTGTAATTTTTGTTTATATTTTTTTGTTTTGCTAAATACTGGTTTTTAAAAATTGTATATTATACAAAGATCCTTTAAGTTTCTGCCGATCAGTTGTAAGTAAAGAAGATTGACCAATTGATATTGCATCGTTCACATAGGCTGTTGATCCTGTTATCAATTTTTTTAAAGGCATGACTTGTAATTATTGTTTACCTTTTTTTGTTTAGCTAAATATTAGTTTTTAAAAATTGTATATTATACAAATACTTTTTAAGCATAGTAGCAATGATCATACACCTTTTGAGATATAATTGGAAAGACCTCAAAGACCAACCGTGCGAGCGCAAAAAAAAGGAACATGTGCCCTTCAGTGGAAGGGCGACATGACCAGGATAACGACGACAATAACCATCGTTAGGTATAAAGGGGCTTCTAGGATCAAACAGGAAACAACAGTGCCAAAAAAGATTTCCGTATAAGAGTCCCCGTTATCTAGGGACCAAACGATAAACATGGTTGAGTACAGAGACAAACAGTGTAATTTATCATAGATAAAATATAGGTTATTATTTGTTGTTTTTATTCCTAATTATAGTTTATGAATTTTGATTATGTTCGATGCACATAAGAGATCATATATAATTTTTCATAATCATGCTCATCTTTATCTACCAACTTTTGTCACCTCATGATGGATCATCATTCATTAATAAAGTAAGTAGAACTTTATGAGTTTTTTATATTAAAAGCAAAAACTTAAAAACATAACTATATAATTAAAGGTCTTTCAGTTGCATGAATAATAAGATTTTTCAGTCGATTACTTATACTTTTCACAACAATATGTTAACTTAAGTTATTTAGTTCCTTTAATTATAGTAGATATAATCATTCGAGAGAAATTCATAACACATAGCATATTACATGTTCGTCAGTCTATCATGATATGTTGCGTTAAAGGAGCACAAATAAATTTATATATTTTATTAGTTTTGTGAAGCATATACGTGTCAAAAACTTGCCTATGAATCTTAAACAATGTAAAAGTAACTTCACATATAAGCCACTTGTAAATAAATTGGTAAATACACCATTATATTTATGTATTTTGTGTAAAGATATATAAAATGCAAAGCTACATGATGCAATCACATGATGACACATAGTTGAGTTCAAGTTTGATGAGAAATATGGATATTGAAAGACTCCCTACCAATATTTAAAAGAGAATGAAGAAACTCACATGAGTAATCTTGTATTACCAAAATGACCATATTGAGATTTAATAGCCCAACCAAAGATATGCTGGACAATAGATAACCAAAACTCGTAAGAGGCCCAATAAGTATCACTAATCAATGTATCACGTATTCATGAGTTAAACTTAATATTACCATATTATCATAACATTGTTTACAATAACTAATAAGATGAAATTAGCAAAGTTATTTTGTTACACAATTTAACCATTGATATTTCCATGGCTATCATGATACCAAGTATCTTTATAGACCTAAAAATGATTTGAATGTAACATCATGATAATCATTATTACCAACTGATTTATCTCAAAACAAATCCTATTTTATTTAAACGGTTATCATTGTGCATGTCACTAACAAATAACTCAAATAAGAAGAAATTATAAATAACCTTTCATTTTTGAGTCCCAACTTCTCTATTATCCTCTAATAAGTTCACCATTCTAAATAGAATGACATCTCTTATAAGAAGACACAATTATATGTCTTTAGAAAGCCATGAGGTGCATTTAGTGAATGTGCCAAATTGAGGTTTACTTAATGACGCAGCTAAAATCTTTCGGGTGGAATGCGTTTAAATATTATGTCCAATTATTGGTATAAGAAGCTTACTACAGATAAATTGTTTTCAAATTGATGCATAAAATGAAAAATCCTATTGAAAAAGCAGGGCAAAAACGTCAAAGTATGAACATGGTCAATCAAAGTCAGTAGTTTCTTTAATCAGCTACTGGGCCATATGGAACTATTATCATATGAAATTGTTTTCACTTAAAAGTTTGTAATGTATTTACTTTAGTCAAGGATCATTGCTCTTCTTTTCATAGCTTCTCCATAATGTAATCAATCGTCGTCCCTAATGTAATATTGTAATCCAACGCCTAACAGTTGGTTTGTTGCAGCTGCAATAATAGCACAGCTGTTAAGTGAAAACTTGCTTCAGAATTACGCGAACTTAATAAGGCTCATAAATCTAATAAGTGCAATTATGATTGGTACATATACTCATATTTAGAGTCAAATTTTAACCAATAAGAAACAGAAGGAGGTGTAACATAATCTTATCATTTACCTTTGCATAAGTATACGGATCGAGAACTTTCTCTTCAAGTGAACTGAACGCTACCTCTAGTTCTTATATGTCCTTATTGTCGTCTTCTTCTCATCCCCTGTAATAAATTATATATTGTAACTATTATTCGATAAGCATTAATACATGAAACATGATAATGATATTCAAACATGGCAATGCAAATATGCATAACATTTAGTAGCCAGTTATATGACCCATAATGTTTTTTTAAAAGAATACAACATTGTAAATCATACCGAGACTTGAGCTATACGTGTTTGTACTTATTATACATTTCACAAGAACGGTCGTCTTTGCAAAATCCAATATTACTGAAAACCATCAACAATTGTTAGTGTGGATCACTAATTCCAAAATACCTTCTATTACATATACTGAGCAAGAGTTAAGACCTCAACTAAGGTGGTTGTTGTTGTTGGAAAAATTTTAGTGAAAAATGTGTTTTCACTAACTTTGGACATAGATAATTATTAGTAAATATAATTATTAAATGTAAGGCCAGGTCGAGCCAGTATATGTCCAAAACAGAGGTAGTGTGAATGAGATATCGAGTCTTAAAGAAGGAAAGTTGAAATGGAGGAAAATGGTTAAATGTCAGTTACGAGCTCGTTTGGTAACTGCAAATTAATGTGTCATTAATTGACAATTAAATTGGCTGTTATGATTTGTTTCAAAGGTTGAATGTGTATAAATAGATGGCAATCTTAACCATTCCAAGAGATACAAGAAAAACACACAAGAGAGAAAAGCTCCATTAATAAGTTTTCCAGCAGTCTTTTCAATCAGAAGCACTTTGTTTTCCGTGATATTTTAGGCAAGTATGTCAAGTCCGGCTGTACAACAGCTTTGAACGTTGTACCCTGGGAAACAGACGGCGAATATGTTTTAAGGGAAGCGTGTCCAACACGTGCCTCGTTCCACGACCTTTTACTGTTTTCTTATTTATCGTTCATATTGTCTGTCTTCTACTTCTACCCAATTGTGTCTGTTTTATTTTCTGTTGTTTAATTTCTGTTAATTATAATTAATTATAATCTGATTTTATTTTAATAAAAGTGTACATGTTTCCCTACAATCTTAAAACATATTCTGTTTAACAGAATTATAAACACTTTCTTAAAATCGGATTAAATATTATTAACATATTTTATAAACTGTTTTCTGTCAAAACCAAGATTGAGTTTCTTTGGAAATCAGTTTTAATTAAACAGATTTTTAACTTACAGAGAATTACAGATCTATAACGATTTTTTAAAAGCAGTGGTTCATATCAGTTTATTTTGAAACCAAGATTGAGTTTCTATTAAACTGATCTATTGATTCATTGAAACCAAGATTGAGTTTGTTTGAAGCAGATCCGGAACAAGATTATAGAAATCAGGATTGAATTTCTTGGATACCAGTTTATAACAGTTTATTTAACTATTTGTGTTTGATCTGTCAGGATGACAAACACGATTGTGACTACTCCTGTGAACGTAACTGGTGCGTCGGTTACCAACATAGTTGCTAATCATGCGGAAAAACCAGAAAATTCCAATGGGCAGAAATTTAAGAGGTGGTAACAGAAGATGTTCTTCTATCTTATAACTTTGAACCTTGCGCGGTTCTTGTAACACCCCCAAAAATCATACAACAACGCAGCGGAATACCACATGGGGTGCTACTTCGTAATACACAGCAGTAGATACAAGAGA
>BQNB010075303.1:15136-31512 GCA_026074375.1 Tanacetum coccineum
CGTTCCTTGAATGGCATAGAAAGCAATATCCATCTCGAAGATCATTACCACACCGTTCGCAAGTACACCATCGACAAGGGTGACCATATAACGGTTCTCCACACCCTACGCATCGGACAAATGTCGACATAAAGAATTAAACGATAATGAGGGTTAAGAAGAGAATCAAATGGTTTAGAAGAAAAAGAAGATTATTTTTGGGTTTTTAAGCTTTTTGAACAACATATTTTATTAAAGGACAAAATGAGATCGAATAACTTAAACCAATAATCAACTTGCTTCATGGTAGCTCTTTAAAAGAAAAATGCACAAAGGAGCAGAGGAGCGGGAAAGCGCGAAGCTATTAAAAACCTTCTCCTTTCGGGTCGTAGTTCCTCGGAACAACCCTCCTTATACCCCTCTTATAGTTTGTTTATCAATTAAAGGTGAGCCGTATTTCACAAGTGACACAAAGGCAAGTTTTAAATCTTTTGTTCGAGTTGGGAACCAACAAGTTCACCGGAAGTTATTATGATAATATCTCTGTTGAGAATATTATATTTTGGTATTTTTACCAATTTGTGAATTTTATTTCTTTTTATGGACAATGTTTTTTTTCTTTTTTTCTTTTTGGTTTTCTTTTTTTGGGTTTTTCTTTTGCTTTTATATGATAATTATACTAAAAGAAAATGAAAATATTTTTGTACTTCTTTTTTTTTATATATAAAAATATTCACAGCTTCAAACACAAATTGATTGACGTAACGATAATCGTTTTTACAGCCTCCCCGGCAGCGGCGCCAAAAATTGATCCGTCCAAATCACACCTTAAAATACATATAATATATAATAAAATATAAAATATATATAATAAGGATAGTCTAGAGACAAAATCAATAATACCGAGAAGTAGTATAGAGTGTTCCCGGGTCGTTTATCCCCAACGAGGCTGGACTGGAGAATCGATACAGTCGAAAGATTGGAGTTTGAATGAGAAAAAATGATTTGAGTGTGGAAAGTTAAATTAAACAATATCAAACAAAAACGTTTAAGAAAATCCTAAAAATTATGAAATTAAGCTAGAAAACGAGAGCACGAATCTCGAACAAAGGGGGGAAAACCTAAAATCTTTAAAATTTACCCTACGGAGAAATTTTCACTTCTAAACTACTCTAGGGTGCAAATAACGAAGAATGAAAAAGACTAGACTGAAAACGGAGTTCGTTTGACCCAAAAACGAGTCAAGACAAAAAACCGCACCCGGACCGCTCTTTAAAAAGCAAAAAGTTATAAAATTGACCCTACGAAAATTTTTATATTTTTCCAACAAACTAGATGACTAAATAAAATTTTCTAAAAAAAGAAAAATATTTTTTGATAATTTTTGTATTTTTTATGAATTTTAAAACTTTAACGAAATTAAATTATAAAAAAATACTAAAACTACGTTGAAAAATTATGAATAATTTACTAAAAATACTTTACACTATAATAATCCTACAAAAAATAAGAAACACAAAATTTGGCTTAAAGAATAGAGCCCGTAAAATAAGCAAGAACACTTATTTGGCCCCCCTTTTTTAAAAAATTAAAAAGGCCAACAACTCCTTAAATACCAAAGCCCTTGGGACTATGACAGAAAAGTCCCAAGGGCGCAGCGGTAAGGTAGTATAATAAAGGTGGAATGTATCGCGGGGTACCGGTTACGATTATCTTCTCCCCCGACCCCTTTCTTTCCCTCTTTTTTTTTGAAAAACTTTGAGTAAAGCAAATGTTGTTAAGCTCGTGGGGCTTAACAACTTTGTCAACTACAACTTTTTATGAAAAGCTGTAAATAAGCTTAAAAACAGCTTATAAGTGACAGAGTTGCTTAAAGTGAGCTTAAAGGCTTGGAAAAGCTAAGACATTGGCACACTTGGGGACAAATAAGCTAACTTAAACTGAAAAGCTAAAAGGGACAATCTAAGCTATCCTAATAAGCACTAAAGTCATAAGCTAAAACTAATAAGCTGGAAAAAAAAACTTAAGTGACAGAACCTAAAAGAAGCTTAAAGAGGCTAAAAGCTTATATCTACTAACTCAAATAAGCAAGCAAAAGAAATAAGCAAACATCTAACTACACTATCCTAAATAAGCTACTAGGAACAAAAATGAGCTATCAAATAAGCTGAAAAAAGCAAGAGTGAAAAATAAGCTGTCCGCTACACTATCACAAGCTACAAACAGGAAAAGGGCCCTCATTGAGCTCAAAAATAACATCAAATAAGCTTTCAAGGGCTGGAATTTGACAAGCTTGTCTAAGAGCTTATAGGCTCTCAAAATAAGCCAGGAAATTAGACTGTTGTACACTAAAAGCTTAAGAAAAGAGGGCTTAAAATCTCCCCTAGCACCAGGGGAGATTAATGCTAATAACAAGGGGCTTATTTGACAGCTTTTTAAAAGCTGTCAAATAAGTCTCAAAATTGAAAAATAACCTTTAACACTTTCAGGTACCTATAAATGGACTGTGCACCAATTTTTGACTTTTAAAAACATTAAAACTTGCTGATTTTTTGATAGTGAAGAAGGGCTGTTTTAGACTTTAAAATTTTTGACACTTAAAGAAAAAACTAGGTGGTTTTGACTATATAGGCACAAGTCAAATGACCCAAGGTGTTTGCCACACTTGTTTGAAATCCTAAAACACACCTTTTTGAAACCTTACTCAAATCCAAAGTGCTTATCTAAAGAAGCCCTTGTGCTATTTTTTAAAATCCCCACAGTTAAAAAAGATGGTTTTAGAAACTTTTGGAAAATAATTTTAAAGCTTTAAAAACTGTTAAAAACACTTAAAACTAGCTCAACACTTAAGCTAAAACTAGCTAAATGACCATAACCCATTCACAAAGCCATTTTGACCCGTTTTTTATGTTATCCCAAACACCCCTTTAATTACTTAAATTTCATTTGTAAAATAAAACAGATCAAACTGAGCATTAATTTGTGAAAACAGATTGATATCTTAGAAGTACAAGAGCAAATAAGCAGATTAAAATCACTAATAAGCTTTTAACAATAAGCAAAATGAGAAATTAAGCTAGAGAGTAAACAAGACAGTAAAACAAGCTTAGAATGAAAACAATGGAAATGTACCTTGATCTTGTGGCTTAAATAAGGACCTAAAGCTCAAGTGAGCTTGTCTACCAGCTCAGCTTTTAACTTAAGCTGTAAATAAGCCCTATAAGTCCTTCCAGGATTGACTTATCTTCCAAATGCTCAAAACCAAAGAAGCTTAACCATATACTTTTGAGACTGAATGAACAAACCCCAATAAACTCAGCTGAACTTATTTGAGCTTATTGAGCTAAAAAGAACAATGCAACTATTAAATAGCTTATAAGCTTATTAGGACTTTTGTGAAAATTGCATAAGTAAAACAAGGACAGATTTTAACATAAGCTTAACTTTTATTAGAAACTTGAAATGAGTACAAGGCGTTTGATAAAATTGAAAATACAAAAAGTTGGAAAATAAGCTTAAATGTAAAATTACACTGAATTTAAAAATTACTCTACATTAAAACTACTCTTCTAATACTCTGTCTTCTTTTCCTTTTATAAGCTGCTGGGTCTTCAACCATTTGTGTTTGTTGTGTTAGTTTGCTGAGAGCAATCCGAGCTCAATCCTCACCCTTCATTCTTCTTGCTCGCCAATCCAAGCAATCTCAACCCTTTGTTTTTGTGCTCAACATGGGACTGCCAAGGTGGCAATAGGGGGGGGGGTTAGTGTAGAGTGTTTTTAAGGGGATTTGATCCGCCGGCAAAACCCGTGTATTAGGATGCAGGGTAAAAGGATGGGGAAGGAGACCCGTGACTTAGTATGGGGAGTTTTGATTTGCAATGTATGGTTTAACTGGTTGAATGTTGTTAAACACAGTAAAGAGGGTTATGGTTAGAGGGGGGGGGGATGAAGAGATAAAAAGGGATTTGGGGGTAAAGGGTAAAAGTTGTAAATATTTTAGGGTTAGGGGTTTTGGTTTTGACGGTTTAAGTCCCTAAGGTTGGTTGGGATTTTCATTGTTAATCCTTGGGGTGATACAAGTTTGAAAACTTGGCAGGATTGGTCCTCTAACCTATATAAGTAATGACTTATAGGTGGACCTAGTTATTATAACTTTTTTAGGGGTATGGCATTTAAGCCCCCTCAAGTTATACTTCTCTTGAATTGCAATTTCAGCCCTTGTAGTCTTTTCTTCTTGTGATACACTTAGGGATTTGACATTTTTGGTCCCTCAAGTTATATTTCTTCTGATTTTGACTTCCTTTTGACTTTGACTGTTTGACTTTTTGGCTTTGGTTTGGCTTTGTCTTCACACACTTTTCCATTCCGTGCCTAGTTTTGTTGTTTTTGGCTTTGTTTTTCGTCCTTTTCTGAATATCCGTTTCCTGCACAACACAAATGCAAAAGCAAAACAAACATATTTTGGGTATTTTTTTGTCTGTTTTTGGTCATTTAGGCTCGTTTTATTAGGTATAAAATATGTGTAATTAAGCACATATTAAATCCCCCATACTAAGATATTGTCGTATCCTCACGCAAATGTTATAAGTAACAGCACCGAAAACTAAGAATCTCGATCCCCCTCGACTAATAACCTCGAAAAGTAGCTAAGTGTTTGTCAAGGGGAACTAAAGAATCAATAGCTTTGACAAGTCCCGTTTTCACCATTTTTTATATGTACACTAACTATCCTAAATTTTTGGATTTTTTCTTTTTCTTTTCTTAACTACCTGTTTGACTTCCTTTATTTTATCAATACTGGGATCATAGAATGAGAAGCGCCCATAGAATAATCTACGGATGTCCGAATGGATAAATTCATCGTCCCCGATTTTTCACTAGTTCCAAACCAAGCAATTAAACAAGATCATTTGTCAATATAAGTCTAAATGTTAAGCACTCATACTTATGACTTGTGAACTTTTCACTCCCAACATGAATATATGATTTAAATGTGTGTACTCATTTCAACTTAACCATAGATCAACTTATTTCCATAGTCGTAATTCAAGATGAATCATGACTCAAAGCAACAACTTATTAGGTCCTTGTACTTGATTTTAAAGAACGAAATTTTAACTGTAGAACTTTTTGCAATATCTTCATCATTATAATCATAAGTTCTTAAAGCTAGGAATGCGTTGCTTAGTTTGAACACCTACCTAGGCCTCGCTCCCTAGTAGGATATCACAACCAACGACCGGTGTTCTTAGTTTGAAAACCCACCTCGTTGCTAGCGTAGTGGGAAATCACATCAACACCTTCTTCCTAATATGGCTAAGGATAGGTGTCTTAGTTTGAACCCTCACCTAGACCTCGCTTCCTGGTGAGATATCACAACACACCAAATCCCTAGAAGTAAAGATGTCTTAGTTTGAACCCCCACCTCGTGGTTAGCGGAGTGGGATATCACGACACATCTTTTACTTGCTCCATATAATCAAATGTATGCTTCATTGGCATAATTTCAATATTCATGCATTTTTGCATTCATATTTCATTCATGCTTTTTTGGCATTTTAACTTTCAAATTACTAAGAACAGAAAAATCTCGCTTTAAAGAATCAAGTTACAAGTTTGAAGCTTTTTCTAAAAACATCGATTGACTTAGTTGAATTGAAATGAGCACGTATGATTAAGTGGATGAGAAGCTAATGGGAGAAAAATCCACAAGTTACTCATATAAGTTTTAGAGGATTCTTGCTCAGCACATAAACTTATATTTAACTCTATCACTTCTTGTTCTTCACCTTATTAAAATTCGAACGATAGAATTCGTGAAAGCTTAGCCTACAAGCGGTAAGTTGAGGAACTAGCTAGGGCTCAACACGCCCGATCGAGTCAAAAATTATTCTCATTCTACCCATTAGGAAAGTCGAAACTGTGACAAAACACTTATTTTATTTTTGAAATTTTTTTTTGGTATTTTTGCAAAAATTTGGTGGTAAAAACAGGATTACGTGATAACAACGGCTGCAGAAAAAAATCAAATCGAGGATCCCCCCATACTAGAACTAAACATCGTCCTCGATGTTTTAAAAGGGGTACCTACGTAAATCTAAGGCCGTTTATTAAGTGTGCCAAAAGATAAAATGTTAGTCGATTAGATTTGGATACTGGATTCCCAAAATGAAGCTGAGGATGTGAAACTCATGTGGATACTGCGAGCACGAGAGTCTTCATAATCCGGGAAATCCTGGACATACAACATAAAAACACAAAACATAGACAAAACACGGGTAATGGAAGATGTAAGCCTTCTCACACAAAAAACACTTATTTATTACTGCTACTGATAAGCATGGGGTGCCTCCCACGAATCGCTTGTTTAAGGTCGCTATGCTTGACCCGTCCCCCGAATTTATTGGTTCATGGGGAACGTCTGGAGATCCGGGACAACCTCGGTTGGTATGTCCCCTCCAAAGTAGTGTTTCAAACGATGACCATTCACTTTGAAATTTGGCCCAGAGTTTTGGGATAACTCGACAGTGCCATATGGAAAAACTTGGGTTACAGTGAATGGTCCACTCCAGCGGGTTTTAAGCTTGCCCGAGAAAATCTTCAATCTAGAGTTAAAGAGGAGGACTCGATCACCGACGTTGAAAACGCGATTTTTGATCTTGGAGTCATGAATTCTCTTTGTTTTCTCCTTGTAAATCAAAGAATTTTCATAAGCTGAACACGAGTTCATTAAGTTCGTTGAGCTTTAACTTTCCTTGATCAACTCGCGGTTTTGATATCCAAGTTTGTAATGCTTAAGGGCCCATAAGCGTTGTGCTCATTCAATTCGTATATAACATGTCTTCCCATAATACAAGCTTGTACTGAGTGCACCCGATGGGTGTTTTTTGTAAGCTGTACGAGAGGCCTAAGAGCGTCATCTAGTTGTCCGGACCAAGAGGCACCGATTATCGCCTATGTCCTATCAAGAAATCTTTTCAAAACCACGATTGATACCTCACCTTGTCCACTTGTTTTGTGGATGATACGCGTGGAGAGACGATTAGATGACTCCGAATTTAAGCATGACCATTGAAAAGATTGGACATTGCAAAAAAAATGGTGTACGCGATCACTATGAATGCACGAGGGGCACCAAATCAGGAGAAGAGATTTTAAGAAATTTGCAAACAACACGGGCAGTCATTGGTGGGGAGCGCTTTTGGCTTCAACCCATTTGATAATTAATCAACTGACCACGAGTATAGTAACTTGATTCCCTCTGAAGATGGGAACGGCCCCATAAAATCAATGCCCCAAATGTCAAAGATTTTGCAAACTTGGATAGAGTTTTGTGGCATCTCATCACGTTGCAAAATTTTTCCTTGACGTTGACAAATGTCACATCGGGTGACAAATCGTAGGCATCCTTGTAAATCGTGGGCCAATAAAATCCTGAATCTGAAGACCTTTTTAAGTCGCGGTGTAATTGGCACCGTAGTGTCCCCCAGTGGGTCCACTGTGGCAAGCTTTAAAAATGTTAAAATCTTCTTTCCCCGAAACACAACGCCTAATTACTTGGTCTGCACAGATCTGGAATAGAAAGGGATCGTCCCAGAAATAATGTTTGACATCTTTGAAAAACTTGTTTTTCTGCTGGGTCGACATTCCCTTGACAATGAAGTTCCCCTGCGATGTAGTTTGCAGTACAGCAAACCATGAGGTACTAACAACACGAAGAGCACCGATCCAAGAGTTTCGAGGGAAAAGTGTTTCGTGATTTCCTTGTTCTCGTAACTCATTTTGGTAGGGTGTTCTCAAGTCTGTAGAGATTGGTTCGGCCGGCTAGATTTTCTGCTCCTTTTTTGTCTTTCGTATTTTCAACATCTGATCTTCTTGAAGCAAAGGATCCTCCACCATAAGTGTATAGTTGGGTGGGCGCGTTATGCAATCCAGGAGAGGAGTTGAAGCAAAGAAGAGTACGTGGGTGTGGTGATATAGCAGAATGATCGTATAATACTATGCTCTTGTACATACGAGATTATGACCTGGTAATTTCCAAAGCGTAACACTACGACAAGTAATTCTTTTTCGGTCGTAGTGTAGTGTGCTTGAGCTTCGGACAATTATCTTGCTGGCTATAGTGAATTTATTGGAAAAGCTGTTCTTCGTTGCCCTAGGACTGCCCCAATTGCAAAATCGCTTGCATCACACATGAGTTCGAAGGGCAAGTCCCAGTCGGGAGCAATCAAAATTGGAGCCTCAGTCAATTTTCTTTTAAGTGTATTAAAGGATTCGATACACTCTTCTGAGAAGAAAAATGGAGTCTCTTTTTCAAGCAAGTGGGTCATTGGACGGGCAATTTTCGAAAAGTCTTGTATGAAACGTCGGTAAAAACCGGCATGCCCAAGAAAACTACGGACACCTTTCACAGTAGTCGGGTGAGGGAGCTTGGCTATAACTTCAACTTTAGCACGATCGACCTCAATTCCCGACTTAGAAATTTTGTGTCCAAGAACAATGCCTTCCTTCACCATAAAATGGCTTTTCTCCCAGTTTAGGGACAAATTGGTGTCTTCACACCGTTTTAACATTTTTTCCAAATGGGATAGGCATGTAGAGAAAGAATCTCCGAAGACCGAGAAGTCATCCATGAACACTTCCATTGTCTTTTCGATCATGTCATGGAAGATTGCCATCATACATCGTTGAAACGTGCCGGGTGCGTTGCATAGCCCAAAAGGCATGCGGCGATAGGCAAACGTTCCGTATGGGCATGTGAATGTTGTCTTCTCTTGATCCTTCGGGTCAATGGGAATCTGAAAATAACCCGAGAAGCCATCGAGGAAACAATAGTATTGGTTTCCCGCGAGTCTTTCGAGCATTTGATCCATGAAGGGCATGGGAAAAGTGGTCTTTTTCGGGTGGCTTCATTCAGCTTCCTATAGTTAATAGCATACTCGACACTCTAACTACAAGAATGGAATCCGTAACCATCTGGTCCAGGGAACAACTCATTATCATCATTCTTGACGACGGTTATGCCACCCTTCTTTGGTACACAGTGTACCGGGCTTACCCATGGACTGTCAGAGATCGGATAAATTAATCCGGCATCAAGAAGTTTTTCAACCTCTTTTTTGATGACGTCGTGATCTTCGGGTTTACCCTTCTTGACTCTGACTGTTGGTTCGATCTCTTCCAAAGGATTTAGTGAGTACAAAACCCTGGATTAACCACCCTTGATATCGGGAGAGTATCCGAAGCGTGGCTCGCATGTGGGACTTTAGAACCTTGATAAGAGCTGCCTTTTCCTCATCCTTTAAATCTTTCACAATTATGACTGGCAACTTGTCGTCGCCTTCCAAAAATGCGTATTCTAAATGAGGTGGCAAGTCCTTGAGTTCAACCTCGGGAGGCTCATCAAATGATGATTTAGCTTCAACAACTTTAAGTTCTTCCCGGATTCCGGGTGAATAATCTTTATGATTCGGAAGAGGAGGTAACGGTTCACTATTGAGAAGTGCTTCTAGAATAAGAATGTCACCCTCCGGATCATAGTAAGTAGCATCAATTTCCCGTGAAATTGGCTCGTCATCGACAGCTATAAAAGCATTTGCTTCTTCAAGAAGGAGAAAATCACTATCTCCAAAAGGAGTTAGTGTTGGTGAAGAATTTGAAACAATTGGATCGTAATCCGGAGAAGGATTACTGTATGCAACTGAATCAGAAAAACCTAGGACTTCTTGTGAGTATTCTTCACATGCCAATTTAATGACGTCGATTCGGTTCGCCGTCATATGATTGTAATTAGCCGTGTATCTCGAAGTTTGGTCCAGATTGAAGGTGATGGCCTATTTGCCAACACGAAGGGTAATTTCTCCTTCGTAAACATCTATTAATGCACGACTGGTCTTTAAGAAACTTCTCCCGAGGATTAAAGGTACTCGGGGTCTGGCTCAAAATCAACGACCATAAAATCTGCTGGAAACTGGAACTTTCCCACCATTAAACGGACGTCTTTGGCAATACCGATCGGTTCAGTGATTGAACGGTCGGTAGCTCAACGTCATGCAGGTTGGGGGTTTAGTTCTGAAGAGAGAAACTTTCCAGACGGAATATGGCATAAGATAATGCTTCGCGAGATCGTCCAAGTGCGTTGCCATTATTAATGCCCAGAAAATTCACATGGTAATGAGAAATCGGCAGGGACTCCAATTATTTTTTAGCACTTGATTAGGATGACTGCTGAGCAATTCTCGTATCAAAGGAGTTTCAGCCATTTCACCTACTTCTTTTGTTTTTCCGAGTAAGGTTTTTAGAGTCGAGGCAAAATTTCGGCATAAGCGTCCAAGTCCATCCGTAAAGCAATTTCGAAACTCAATCTCTAAAGATTTCGTAGAATTTCTCAATTTGCGTCTTAGCTTTTCAGGCGCTTTCATCATTTCTTCTTGAAGGAAACGGAATTGATGTTTGTTGGTTAGGCATTGGAGCACTAACGGGATCAACAACTGGCTCGGAAGTTGGATTTTGAGATTGGACTTGAATAAACCAGAGGTTGGACGTCTTCGGTGCTTCCGTTATTAGTAGGAAGCATCGTATCCTTTGTAACCTCGGTATCACGATTCATCACTTTCGGAGAAGAAGATGAAGTAGAGGGATCGTGGTCCTTGATAAGCAACACCACTTCGGTGGTGATACCTTGGCAAATTTCCTTCGGGTTTGTTAACAGGTTACCAGGGAGAGTTCCCGAACCTGAAGTAGAAGCGGTATCATTTTGATAAGTTAACTTAGCCATGCTAGTCAAGCCTTGATTATGAAGTAGCAAGTTGTTCAATTGAAGCTTGCAGGTTATGACCTTGTTTTGCAAACTTGATTTTGTTTTGCATATTCCCTCATACCGCATCATTAGCCTTTACGTAGCTATCAAAATCGGTCTTAGACACACTTTGTGCCTGAGGAGCGGGAGCTTGGTAAACAGGAGCTTGATAAGTTGTGGGTTGATTAACCTGGGGTTGATAAATTGGTCCTTGACTGAAATTATTTCCCCGATTTTGGTTAAAATTGTTCCCCCGATTTTGATTGAAATTTATTCCCCCGATTTTTGTTGTTTTGAGTTGCTTTGCAATAGGAAGGAAACCGGATGTCGAATTTGGTTTGCAACCATTTGAGGTCGGGCACTGGTACTTTTCCTGATTGAAATTAGCCGCATCGCTTGGAGAGACGTAAGCTTTGAATGTTGTCATGATGGAAACATATTCATCGTGTGCGGACCACTTTGATATGAATGAGCTCCATCGCAAGTCACACAACTTTCCTCGATTGCTTTTACAGACGCGGAAGTTTGGTGAGCGAGAGCTTGAGACTGATTTTTCTTATCAAGGAGCAGTGCTTTGACCATATCTTTAAGTTCGGAGACATCGGGAGAGATTTCAGAGGTGGAAGTGCTTGTACTCACTTTAGCAACAACGGGTTTGCTTCGTGAATTGCGAACTTTAGATTTGCTCTCGATGATTTTTAGACATTCTCGGGGCATTTTATCCAAAAAGTTACCACCTGCGGTGGAATTCAATGAATCTTGATCATTTGAGTTCAGGGCATAAAAGAATGTATCGCGTTAAAGATGCAATTCCGAAAACCCAAGATGCGGGCCTGCCCTATGAAGATCATTGAAACGGTCCCATGCTTCATAAAACATTCGCCAAATCTTTGTGAAACGTGTGATTACATTCTAAGAATATTGTCGTTTTAGAAGGAGGAAAGAATTTGTTAATGAATTTGCGACACAAGATCATCCCATATAGAAAGGGAATCGGATGCGGCGGTATGTGTGGGGTTCTTTGTCAAGCCAAATCCGGGCTGCTCCCTCGAGGGAAAATGGGAAAAGCATAAGCTTAACCGACGTACTCGGGACGTTCGGGAACTTCATCGTAGAAGTGATCTTGTTGAAATATCGGATGTGAGCATGTGGGTCTTCTTTATCATGTCTAAAAATGGCTTGATTTGAACAAGATTAAGGAGACCATGCTTGAATCTCAAAGATGATTGGCGTTTGATTCTCGGGAACAACGATCGCATCCTCGTAACCCTCGGTTGGTGCTTCGAGCAATTGAGCCATAGTACGATTATCGTCCATCGTAACTATGGGAGGATTGAAAGTTTCTTGATTGTTATTTGGTTTCTCAAGATTTGGTGATTCAACAGAAGTTTGTCGGACTTGGTGGTTGCGGACGACTATCGGCTTGAGAACAGTGCGCATGAACAAAATAGAACAATAAAAAGAAAATTGACCACAAATTTTTTTTTTTTGGTTTTTCAATGATTTATTCACAATTGATTTTACCGGACAAACCAAATAATCTACTTACTTCACGGTAGCTCTCAAAAAGATAAACGCACAGGTGAGCGGAGGAGTAGGAATAGCGCGAAGCTTATTTCTCCTTTCGGGTCGTAGTTCCTCGGAACAACCCTCCTTATACCCACTTTATAGTTTGTTTAACTTTTCAAGGTGAGCCGTACGTCGTAAGAGACACAAATGGCAAGTTTTTAAATCTTTTGTTCGAGTTGGGAACCAACAAGTTCACCGGAAGTTATTATGATAATACCTCAGTTGAGAATATTATATTTTGGTATTTTTACCAATTTGTGAATTTTATTTCTTTTTATGGACAATGTTTTTATATTTTTGGTTTTTTTTTTCTTTGGTTTTTATCTGATAATTATACTAATAAAAGAAAATGAAAAATATTTTTGTATTTTTTTATGTTTTTTATAAAAGAAAATATTCACAGATTCAAACACAATTTGTCAAACGTAACGATAATCGTTTTCACAGCCTCCCCGGCAACGGCGCCAAAAATTGATCGCTGCCAAACTACACCTTAAAATATATATAATATATAATAAAATATAAAATATATATAGTAAGAATAGTCTAAAAGCAGAATCAATAAAACCGAGAAGTAGTATAGAATGTTCCCGGGTCGTTTATCCCCAACGAGGCTGGACTGGAGAATCGATACAGTCGAAGATTTGAGTTTGAAGGAGAAAAATGATTTGAGAGTGTGGAAAGGTAGATTAGACAATAACAAACAAAAACGTTTAAGAAAATCCTAAAAATTATGAAATTAAGCTAGAAAACGAGAGCACGGGCCCCGAACAAAGGGGGAAAAACCTAAAATCTTCAAAATTAACCCTACGAAGAAATTTTTGCTTCTAAACTACTCTAGGGAACAAATAACGAAGAATGAAAAAGACTAGACCGAAAACGGAGTTCGTTTGACCCAAAAACGAGTCAACACAAAAAACCGCACCCGGACCGCTCTTTAAAAAGTAAAAAGTTGTAAAAATGACCCTACGAAAATTTTTATATTTTTCCTACAAACTAGATGACTAAATAAAATTTTCTAAAAAAGAAAAATATTTTTTTGATAATTTTTGTATTTTTTATGAATTTTTAAAACTTTTAACTAAATTAAATTGTAAAAAATACTAAACTATTTCGAAAAATTCTGAAATTTTTTCTAAAAATACTAGACTCTTTAACAAACCTACGAAAAATAAGAAACACAAAGTTGGCTTATAAATAAGCCCTCAATAAGCTGTTAACAGCTTAATGGCTTAAAAGCCCAAAACGAGTATAAAGATTAAAGCCCTTGGGACTATAACAGAAAAGTCCCAAGGGCGCAGCGGTATGGTGTGTGAAAGAAAGGTGTATGAGGGTTGAGACCCGGGTTCGAGTCTTGCTCACCCGGGTCACCCCTTGTCTCCTTTTTTTTTCTCGAAAACTTTGTAAAGCAAAGTTGTTAAGCTCGTGGGGCTTAACAACTTTGTCAACTACAGCTTTTTATGAAAAGCTGTAAATAAGCTTAAAAACAGCTTATAAGTGACAGAATTGCTTAAAGTGAGCTTAAAGGCTTGGAAAAGCTAAGACATTGGCACACTTGGGGACAAATAAGCTAACTTAAACTGAAAAGCTAAAAGGGACAATCTAAGCTATCCTAATAAGCACTAGAGGCTATAAGCTAAAACTAATAAGCTGGAAAAAAAAACTTAAGTGACAGAACCTAAAAGAAGCTTAAAGAGGCTAAAAGCTTATATCTACTAACTCAAATAAGCAAGCAAAAGAAATAAGCAAACATCTAACTACACTATCCTAAATAAGCTACTAGGAACAAAATGAGCTTATGAAATAAGCTGAATAAGCAAGAGTGAAAAATAAGCAGTCCTACACTATCACTAAGCTAAAACAGTGAAAGGGCTCATTTGAGCTCAAAAATAAGCCATCAAATAAGCTTTTCAAGGGCTGAAATTTAACAAGCTTGTCTAAGAGCTTATGGGCTCTCAAAATAAGCCAAGAAATTAGACTGTTGTACACTAAAAGCTTAAGAAAAGAGGGCTTAAAATCTCCCCCTAGCACCAGGGGAGATTAATGCTAATAACAAGGGGCTTATTTGACAGCTTTTTAAAAGCTGTCAAATAAGCTCAAAATTGAAAAATAAGCTTAAACAGCTTGAGTGTACTATGAAATGGACTTGTGCACCAATTTTTGACTTTTAAAAACCATTAAAACTTGCTGATTTTTGATAGTGAAAAAGGGCTTTTTAGACTTTAAAATTTTGACACTTAAAAAAAACTTGGTGGTTTTGACTTAACAAGTCAAATGACCCAAGGTGTTTGTCACAGCTTGTTTGACACTCTAAACACACACTTTTTGAAACCTTAACTCAAAATCCAAGTGCTTATCTAAATAAGCACTTGTGGCTTTTTTAAAAATCCCACAGTTAAAAAGATGGTTTAGAAAACTTTTGGAAAACAATTTTAAAGCTTTAAAACTTTTAAAAAATAGCTTAAAACTAGCTCAACACTTAAGCTAAAACTAGCTAAATGACCATAACCCATTCACAAAGCCATTTTGACCCGTTTTTTATGTTATCCCAAACACCCCTTTAATTACTTAAATTTCATTTGTAAAATAAAACAGATCAAACTGAGCATTAATTTGTGAAAACAGATTGATATCTTAGAAGTACAAGAGCAAATAAGCAGATTAAAATCACTAATAAGCTTTTAACAATAAGCAAAATGAGAAATTAAGCTAGAGAGTAAACAAGACAGTAAAACAAGCTTAGAATGAAAACAATGGAAATGTACCTTGATCTTGTGGCTTAAATAAGGACCTAAAGCTCAAGTGAGCTTGTCTACCAGCTCAGCTTTTAACTTAAGCTGTAAATAAGCCCTATAAGTCCTTCCAGGATTGACTTATCTTCCAAATGCTCAAAACCAAAGAAGCTTAACCATATACTTTTGAGACTGAATGAACAAACCCCAATAAACTCAGCTGAACTTATTTGAGCTTATTGAGCTAAAAAGAACAATGCAACTATTAAATAGCTTATAAGCTTATTAGGACTTTTGTGAAAATTGCATAAGTAAAACAAGGACAGATTTTAACATAAGCTTAACTTTTATTAGAAACTTGAAATGAGTACAAGGCGTTTGATAAAATTGAAAATACAAAAAGTTGGAAAATAAGCTTAAATGTAAAATTACACTGAATTTAAAAATTACTCTACAAAAAAAACTACTCTCCTAATACTCTGTCTTCTTTTCCTTTTATAAGCTGCTGGGTCTTCAACCATTTGTGTTTGTTGTGTTAGTTTGCTGAGAGCAATCCGAGCTCAATCCTCACCCTTCATTCTTCTTGCTCGCCAATCCAAGCAATCTCAACCCTTTGTTTTTGTGCTCAACATGGGACTGCCAAGGTGGCAATAGGGGGGTTAGTGGAGAGGGGTTAAGGGTTTTATCCCCTGTGGTATTGAGGATGCAGGGTAAAAGGATGGGGAAGGAGACCCGTGACTTAGTATGGGGGTTTGGGCTTTTTGGCGGGGAAATTAGGGATTTAACTGGGTTATATTTTGTTAAGACACAGTAACGAAGGGTTTTTTATCATTGATTTGATTCTTATATATTTTATTTCTAAGTAGGTCTTGACTTTTTACCTTGGTCAAGGGTGAAGAGTTTGGATTTGCCTAGTAGTATTTTATATATATACTTATCCACGAATCATTAGTCCTTGGGGTGATACAGGTTTGAAAACTTGGCAGGATTGGTTCTCTAACCTATATAAGTTAATTACATAGGTGGTCCTTGTGTATTATAACTTTTAGGGGGTTGGCAGTTTAGCCCCCTCAAGTTATACTTCTCTTGAATTGCAATTTCAGCCCTTGTAGTCTTTTCTTCTTGTGATACACTTAGGGATTTGACATTTTTGGTCCCTCAAGTTATATTTCTTCTGATTTTGACTTCCTTTTGACTTTGACTGTTTGACTTTTTGGCTTTGGTTTGGCTTTGTCTTCACACACTTTTCCATTCCGTGCCCAGTTTTGTCGTTTTTGGCTTTGTTTTTCGTCATTTTC
>BQNB010075304.1:0-21184 GCA_026074375.1 Tanacetum coccineum
AGCGTTTTGATCAATATCTAGAAATGATAAGCACGACAAGCGTTAATTAAAGTTATGTCTTGTAATGTTTTAAACCTGTTTTTAAACTTTTTCAAAATGTTACATTTTACATCCTTAAGAATGAAAAATGGCAAAATATACCCTTGGAGTTTGCACTTTTACGAGTTTAGTCCTTCAAGTTTAAAAGATGTGCAAAGTAAACCTTGCACTTTGAAAAGTGACATACTAGACCCCTGTAGTTATAAATTTATAAATATGGCAAAAATAGTCCTTGTACTTATAAGTTTTCAAAAGTTACGGTATATACCATTTGCATGGAAATGATTTACAAAACAAGTCCAAAATTCATAATAATGTTATTTTTCAATATGAAAAGTAATTTATAGGTTATAGCTTATTAATTTAAGCTAAAATATGAAGATTTAACATAATGAAAGTTTAAAATAACGATTCGTTAAGCTAGGAAGCAAAACGGGTCATATTAGGGGTTTAAAACGTAAACGCGCGGGTTTTAAGTTCAAATTCCTTCAAGAATTGATAAAGTTGTTATATTAACATTAGTTAAGCATGTTAAGATAGATTATAACAATATTTAACCATTTTAACATTTAGTTTTAAGAAAAACATAAAATTAGGGTTTCGGGTGTACGTTTTTGGATCAAAATGGAAAATGAGTATGAATTGAGTTATAAAACTTTAACAAGAGTATATTTAGGATCATATGAACATTATAAGAGTGTAGGAGCAGGTATGAAGATCATAGAACCTGGGTTTGAGCTTATAGCTTGGAAACAGGTCGAAATCGGGACTTTTAGCTTCGTACGCCTAGAATAACGACTCCGGGGCTTCGTTTATTGAATTCTTTTGCTTCACTTCTGATCTTGAGACTTATTAGGACCTATTAGGATCTTCTTTGAGCAAAGTACTATTAAGGGTTATAGAGGAGGAAGTGGGGGATGAGTTAGAATAAAGGTTTTAGGGTCCTATTTATAGTCAAAATGAGCTTGGAGTCCAAGGAGTCTTTGTGCTCTGATCTTGGACATGTGGAGCAGCTAGTACATGATGAGGAGAGGCTAGAGGGTGATTAGAAAAAGCTATGGAAGTAGGATTGCAAGGTGGAAGGTGTTAGGGGTGTTTGTGTGGCCGCGACTAAGCAAGAGAGAAAGAGAAGTGATGTGGAGCTCTAGCAATAAAGGAAATGGTCTTAAGGTGCTTGTAAGCAGCTTTGGGATGGAGGTGCTTGGTTGCAAGAAAAACTTTCAAAATGGGTCAATTTGCAAAGAATTGAGGTCACAGGTACATTAGGGCTTGTTTAGGGTTTTCTTGGTTATTTTTCAAGTGCATTTGATTAGTAATGATAGATTAAGGATCACAAGACTTGTATTAAGGATTATTAACAAGAATTGATAGGTGTTTCGGGTTTAAAATGGGTGAAATTGAGTAAACGGGTCAAAAGTTCAAATTAGCGTTCAATTAGGGTTTTCTAGATTTAATTCTTGTACATTGTGTTAAAATGATGAAATGATGATGGAATGTGATTTGTAATGTTGTAATTTATGTTATTACAACTTATTTGAGTATTGGTTTAGGTTTACAATGGATAAAAACAAAGAAACGGGTCACGGTTTAGTATTTAGCTAGGATTAGGGTTTCTAACTTGGATTTCTTGTAATTTCATGAATTGAGAATGAATATAGAATGTAAATGAAGTGCATGACTTTCTTGTAACTTGTACTTGATGGATTGTACAAGTTTCCTTAGGAAAACGAAGGTAAAACGGCTATTTTGGATGTCGTGCATTAATGACTTGTACATTCATCTTAAATGTTTACATTACCCAAAATTAGGGTTTAGGCATAAATGTTAACGGTTTAAGCTCATTTGGTATTATCGTCGTGAAAACTTTGTTAAATGAATAACGTATATGATAAAATGGATATTAGATTGTTGACTTGACATGTTATGATGTTTGCTTGACATATTCATAGATAGAGGTTGCATAGGTCGTTGCGTGAGCTTGTTTACTTTAGAAATGTAAACTATGAAATGTAATGGAATGGAATGAAACGAAAAATTTATTCCCGTGAAAAGTAGTACTTAATAAAGTAGTAGGTATTACATTGATGAAATACTAGAAAATTACGGGTTGTTATAGTCCCCCAACCTTACAAAAATCTCGTCCCGAGATTTGATTGAGAGATAGAGTGATATTTGGAAACAGAAGTTCTTAGCTCCTACAGTTTCTAGTCTGATGGCCTACTTTGTGACAATTCTGACACCTGACAGTGCATGGTCCTGTGTGATGCAGTGTACACTTCCTACAGAGGGGATGAGGTCCATTATATCCATGGTTTCCATTAGCCTTGAAGGTTTCTTGTCTTCCATTTTGCTGCTGATGGTGATCATTGTTGCGGCTGTTATTGTTACGGTTATCAGGGTAGTTGTTGTTATTGCGATTGTTGGAGTGGTTATTATTGTTGTGATCATTGGGGTATTTGTTATTGTTACGATTATTAGGGTAGTTGTTGTCGTCATTGTTGGTGTTTCTTTTATCCTCAAACTTTCTTTTATGATCACCAGTTTCTTGCACAGAATTGCGCTTTAGTATCTGATCCATTAGCCTCTGGGCTATGTTGACAGCTTCCTCCAAAGTTTGAGGTTTTGAAATAGTAACGTTTCCTTCAATTCTTTGGGGCAGTCCCCCGTTGAATGCTTCCATAAGTTTCTTGGTATTTGGTACCATGTTTGGGCATAAAACGGCTAATTCCTGGAATCTTCTAACGTAAGTCTTGAGATCATCTCTTTTCACAACCAAGTTGTAAAATTCATCTTCCATTTTCTTGACTTCAGTTCGAGGGCAATACTTATTGGTCAAGAGCCTTTTCAATTCAGTCCAGGTGATCCTATTAGCTTGTTCTATTCCGATAGGTTGGGCGTATGCGTTTCACCAGGACAAGGCATCGTCGGTCAGGGTACCAGTAGCAAATGTCACTCCATTTTCCTCGGCATAATTGCTACGAGAAAATACTAATTCAGTCCGTTCAAACCAGCGAATGAGTTTAACAGCTCCTTCCGTACCATTGAAGTAGAAAGGTTGACAGCTTATGAATTCTTTGTAGTTTCCTCTTTTTGCTATAGGAATTTCTCTTGGTCCAGTGTTCCTATTGGGATTGTCGGCATTTGCCATGGCAACAGCTTGTGCTTCCAGAGTGGCAGCAATACCATTAGTAATCAGTTGCCGGATAGCAGCCTGAGTCATTGCTGGTGCTGCAGATGTTGATGTTCTCTTGGGAGGCATCTATCAACATATACAAGACAACACATAATGAGAATCCATAAAATGATATAGTCATACCACAGATTTAAGGTATGAGAATAAAAAGACTTGTGATCATTCTTTGATATTGCAGGATACAACAGAAATTTTTTGAATTTAATACTTTGAGAGATAGATACGGAAATAATGGAATGAGTGATTAAATAGGAGGCTTAGTGTTTCTAAGTATAAAGATTTAAGAAAATCGGAGACGCCGCCATTGGATGAGGTATGACGGCATCGTGTATGGCTTGTGACATCGTCTCCAGGCTCTGTGAGCACAAATCTTCAAGAGTCTTGGTGTTGGTTTGTAATCTCGTCCGTTTCTTCTCCAAATGAGCCCAAGTCACGTGTAATTCATCCAAATGTCTTCCAAATGCAAAATACCTGAAAAGCAACGATTAAGTACCTATTTTGGGCATAAACACACGATTTTAGGGGTTAAACGACCCCGAAAAAGTGTATAAAATGACACCTCATCAAATACCCCTACACTTGGGATTTGCTTGTCCTCAAGCAAATGGGCTTTTCTACCTAGACTATAACAATATGAGGGGTTATTTTACCTACTATTTAAAAATATTCTACAACACAACCTCCTAGACCTCGTAATTAAAAGCACGGAAAATATATACTAGCACCTTACATAAGTGTTTAGGATTCTCTCTTTCACTCGGGTGTATAATGAATTATAACATATAGGGAAAACAGAAAATCACACTCATTACATGTCATAGCATATAAATTACCATAGTCTTGGTAAGGATCAAACCTCCATCGCTAGGTGCAAGTATTATTCATTACTATCTAAGAGGTCTTTTAAAGGGTTCTGGGGTGTAGGTGTAGGATAACATATAATGGAAACAGAAACGGATGGGATACATTTGGGTGGTGACTTTGGGTGAATTTGGGATGGAAGGGTTAGCTAATTATTTTTACGAATATACGCTGGTTTGGTTGCTAAGCCAAGACTCGGACGAAGATATACAAACTCTACATCAATCTCTTTCTTTTTATTTTCTCATTCATTTTTTTAACATAATACATCACATGGGGGTTTATAACACGTACCCCTACACTTGAGCTTTTACATGCTTGATATTTACAATCTAACTATTGACCCGATTTGAGGTGGATCAAAATAACATGGATATCATTTGACAAACAAATGGGGGTATTGACTTAACTTTTCTTCCCCATTCTTTCGCGGAATAAATATTACCAATAATCTCAATCGTCCTAAAACTGTATTTACAAGGATAAGGACTTAGCAACCGTGTACTCAATAATTAACTTGGGTTAAACACAATAATGTACTAAAGGTGAGTACATATAAGGTAGGCTAAGGCTTTTTGGGTGTAATGATTGGTTTAAGGGTGTCAATGCTCTTCATTAATAGTCCAGATTAACCAGAAAATTATGAGAACCATGAAAAAGGATAGGCTCGAAGGGTTGTACTAGGGTATCTTGCACTAAAGGTGAGTGCATGGCAAGGGTGTGGGATAGTTATATGATCGAGGTAACCATCATAACAATTACAAGTTTAAAACATGGGTTAATCCTAATGCCTCTTATCAAGCAAATCCTAATACTTACTTATGCGGTCTCCTGTGGCTCAGATTGCAGCCTTAGCTTCTGAAAATTTAAAGTTCACCATGGTTGCGTAATATGAGACCTAACGTTGCGTAAAATGTAGGGTCCTCAACATGGGAAACCTAGAAAAAAAGGACGTTAAAGTAACAGATGGAAATTATAAAAAGTGAAACACATGTAATTTCTTGTATGGAGCTGACCACGTTACATTTTCAGACCAATAAAAAGCGGGTGTCAGTGATGCATATCCGTGTATAAAGGACGGTCGAAAATGAAAGAGAACATGACAAAAACTAATTTTCACCAAACTATTTGTCACAACGTTCTCTTGGAAATCACACTATCCTTTGGCGCAAGCCATTGTAACAACGACACCTATTTTTTGTTGAGTTGAGTATACAATGTCGACCGTACATATTTTTGCCACCAATTATTTTCTGAAAGGGGAACGTTTTGTGATAGTCAGCAGGTGTAAGATGCTCGTATTCTGTGTGATTATGAATCTAAAAAAGGAAAGGAAAAAAGAATAGAAATCGCACATGATTGATACTCAAAAGAAGACAGATACAATAGATGTACATGTCAAAACATATTTAAGATGATGTAGGTTCGATAAGGGTTTTGTCACTCTCACACGCGCACAATTATAAGTTGTTTTTTCTACTAACCGGGCACACGTGAGAGTCACAAAACCCCTAATGTAATGCGCACTCATGAACATGATTCACCTGTTTGAAAGAACAATAACTTGTAAAAGGGCACACATACGGACAACCTGAATTTTTGAACTCGGCTTTTGTAGCACAAGCTGATGCAATAAACTAACAGCATTAAACGAGTTTTTTGTTCAATGGTGTGAGTTGATTGGAACAGCTGGTCCTACATGTGTGACATGCAAAAAGTATTACGAACGTGTGGCTTAGTAATAAAAAAAGTTGCAGTGTTAGGAGATCATCGTTTGTTGTAGCAGTACTCAACAAAAAAGGAAAAATGTAATGTGCTTGCATACCTGAACCAAATAATCTACTTCGATCTACGAGGAGCTGCTAGTCAAAGTGTGTCATATTTATGTAAAATCCACTTAGAATGCATATAGCAAGAAGTTTTAAGGCTTAAACTAAAACAAAAAATGTTGTATACAGACAGCCAACACAGCTGCAACCATGTGTACAACATGGTTGCCTTGCCGTTGTTGACACACTTTGAAACCACGCACTAGAAGTAACAAATGTCATCATTGCCTGATACTAGATATTGTATATATATATATACATACTCCAAGGAATAACCATATGTTTATAGTTCCTAACGACCAATTCCGCATTCAATCAATCAGTCAACATGAAAAAAACTTGTGTTTTAGCAAAATAATTCACAATCTCAGTTGCTAAAGTTCGCCATAGTTGATTGATCAATTGTACGTGGAGATGCTCATTGAAAACAACTGATGCGGTGTCATTTTATACACTTTTTTGGAGTCATTTAACCCTCTAAATCATGCAAATATGCCCAGATTAAGTGCTTAATAGTTTTTTTCATATTTTAAGCACTTGGATGGCTTTTGGAAGAAATACACGTGACTTGGGCTTATTTGGAGAAGAAACGGACAAGACTACGACTCTATACCAAATCTCTTGAAGAAATCATCATTCAGACGGTAGAGACAGCGTCGCCAACTCTTGCGACGGCGTCAGAACTTGATCAATACGGCGTCAGGAATATCACAACGGCGTCAGAATGTAGCCGCCTCAAATGAAACCCTAAAAGCTTCATCGAAGCAACGGCGTCAAGAATTTTGTGACGCCATCGCGGTCTGATCTCTGTATATACAAACTCGTTTTTAGGGTTTTTAGTGTGTAACTTTAGGGACACGAACCCTAGTTTTAGAAGACGATTTTAGCAGCCTTTGGGCTTATTTTTAGGGTGTCAAAACCTTCTTGTAACAGCCTCAACTACATGATTTGATCAAGTGAAGTTCATTTATCCCTTATCACTTAATACATCTATGTGTTTTGTGATAGATTCTTGTTCTTCTTCTTTATTTACCATGCAAGGCAAGATTTATTAGTATTTCTTATGATTGCATGAAACTTAGTTTGTAGATCCTTTTAATGTTGCTTCTTGTGATGGATGTGCGCGTTAGGCTTTAGAAAACTAGCCATAAGGGTGACAAAGCAACAGGATTAAAAGAAGCAAACTAAGGAGTAGTGCATGATTAAGTAAATCCGTTCGTTTACCATATAATACTATCTTATCCCTAATATGGTTGATCCCTCTTAAGGTGTTTTAAATGCGTAAAATATACTCTAGGGGCCATGTAAATCTTCCTACTACCGATTACTTGTGCGTTGCCTTAACGTAATATTAAATAGACGACGGGTTCGGTGCTAATTCATTCATGACTTAGGAAATACTTACACAATCATCACAAGGTGACCCAAGCAACATGATAGGAGAACAAACAAAGGCGTTAGTGCATTGAATAAGTAAATGATGTTCGGATACGAGATAAGTTATCACCAGTGAGTAATGATAAGCTAATTAGTTTAATTAATTAAAACCAAACCAAACCTCTCAACCCATGATATTTACCTACTTTTATAAAAATATAAAAATACAAAAAGAATCTTCTCTCAACCCCGTAGACCTTTGTTAGATTCTGTTCGTGCCTTTCTAACCTATTCCCCTAGAGAACGATAACAACCATCGAGTCTTGCCTATACTACACTACAATGGTTAGGTGCACTAGCTAGGGAGTTGTAAAACTACTTGTTGAAGTCCTACAACGATCGCACATCAAGTTTTTGGCACCGCTGCGTGGCAAATAGTTAGGTTTCGATCATTGTTTAACTTAGGTCTACTCGCTTGATTCATATCAAGTGAGATTTTATTTTATGTCAATTAGCTTTCTTGTAGTCTATCTTTTCTTTGTGCCTTTTGTTTGTAACTCTTTAGTTCAATATCATGATGTACGAAAGACCACCTACCACACCCTTTCATAACCCACCATGAAACACAACCTTTCCATTCCAAAGATATACCTTGGTGTTCCAACAACATCAAGATGAATCTATCTATAATGCGTGGACTCATTTTGAAAACTTAAACCAAAGATGTAACATCCGAGAATTTTCGAATTTTTGAATGACTATTTCAATCGTTGACTTTTAGTGTCTGGCTTGACTTATAAGAACGACCACCTAAAGCACGTTTTCACAACTCGGACCCTAAAGCAATTTGATGTAAAACGATCTTTCAGACAACTTTTTAGTTTTACCCGAGACTTGAAAACAAGCAGAAGAGGGCAAAAACAGCCCCGCAAAGTTTTGAAAACTGCACACAACGGGTACCGACACACGAAAATAATTAAATTTATTTTTAATTATCACTATTTATTTAATAAAAATATTAAATAAAATTATTTAATATTTTACTTATTTAAGCGTTGTTGATAACGCGAATATCCGAGTTAAAATTTCTTTTTATTTTTAACCAAGTCACAAAATAGATAATAAACGTTTTAAATAAATTTTATAAAACGTTTACGAAAATTAGTCGAGTGAATACTCATTTTTATCAGAAAAATGATTTAGAAAACAATGGCGCGAGTTTCGTATTTTAATTCACCCGTTAACTAGCCTAAACGGGTCTCGAACCGTTATTTAACGAAAGTTACACTTTAGGTCCCTGTGATAAAATTTACACCTTCAACCCTTATACTATGATACACCTTCCATTTCAATTTAACACTTTTATATATATATATATGTTTACTCATTTAGGGTTCCATTTTTTTTATAAACCACACCTTTGTACATCCTCCCTCTCCATAAATATCCGGCGCCGCTTCCGGCGACCAGCCACCATTCCCGGCCAAATCTCGGCGAACACCACTACAACCACACCACGACGCCTAAAATAACACCATCTCCACCCAATCGACATCACCTCATCAACATCACTACATCACCACCAATACCATTTCCACGACCCATCCATCACCGCGGCTACAACACCACAGCCGTCATCACCTCGACAGCGTAACCACCATCGTGGCCATCTCAACCACGTCATCACCTCGCTGTACAAGCACCCCTAAGGGTTGCGCTTGGTTTCGTTATAACAGCACCAAAAGGTGCGCTTGGTTTTTCATAAGCACCAACCGGGTGCGTTGGGTTTCGGGTCAAACCAACCGGGTGCGTGGGTTTTATATGTCACCAACGAGGGTGCGTTTGCCATTGTCTCAGCCACCTCATGGTGGGTTTGGCTTTATTCTCGACCACCTAGGGGTGGGTTTGGTTCGAGTATAAACAACATAAGGGTGCGTGTGGGTTCTGTTAAACAGCCGACAAGGGTGGGTTTGGTTCGGGTTTAGCAGCAGTTTAGGGTGTGTTTGGGTTGATGTTGGCAGCCGTAGGTGCGTTCGGTTTGGGTTCATCACAGAAATGGGTGCGTTGGCTTTGGTTCATAAATAGATTGAGGTTCGTTTGGTTTGGCTGTTAACAGCAATAAGGGTGCGTTTGTTGCGTTTCCATCAATATGGTGCGTTTGGTTTAGTTTATAACGTTGATAGAAAGCGGTAGCGTTGATGGCTGTCCTTGGACAGGTGTGTAGGGTGTGCGGTTTGCTCTGGTTCATAAAGGGATTGCGTGTGATGTGTTATGCTGTATAAGAGCGCCTATTACAGATGGCGTTTGCTGTGTGGTGGTTTTAGACTCACATCTTATCATTTCAGGGCGTCGTGCCCTTGTCTGTGCGCTGGTTAGAGTACTCGGCAGAACCCTCTCAAAGGGTGCGCGCAATGTGGTTTATGTAGAGAAAATGAATATTGGGTGGTATATACAATTCTCTCCCGCGAAGTTGGGTTTGGTTTACCAACGGGGCATCCTGTGATGGTTTGGGTGCGTTTGGTTGTGTTGTTCATTGTTAGCGCCTCTGCGCTAGGAATGTCATTTACGTTTGAGTTGTTATACAAGATTGAAGAGGGTGTGTCAAAATTGCCGTATCTACTTGCGCAACCGTAATGGTTGTAGGTGTCTTTATGTGCGTGTAGGTGTTTGCGTTGTGGTTTAATATAGAAAAGACGCGTTAAAATAATATGTTAAGTTGGTGGTGGATAAATATTGTATAGTGTCCGGAGATATGAATAGTGGTCTTGTTTGGTTAATAGTTGAAATGTGTGACTTACTAATTATTGTTTTTCGGGTGATAGAGGAGTTTAAGAGCTTGGGTGGATGGATAAGATTTAGAATGGCTATCGTATTGTTGTGCTCTCTCTGAAGTTCTTTGATAATGATGTAAATACGCGAGTCAATAATAAATAAATTGAGCAGTGAGAGTGTGTTTCTCTAGTGTAGTGAGTTCAGTTTGAATTTAAAGTGGAAAATGGCTAGTTGTGTCAACAAAGGTCTGTGCGACTTGGGTTGTATGTTTTTATGATATAGAGATACGTGTCGATGGCGCGCGAGTATTTTTTTATATATATTAGTGTATGTTGTTGTGAGTAAGCATTTTACTAAAAACTCTGATACATGTTAAATATCATGGGTAAATCGATAGAGTGCTTAGATGTGATGTTTGTTAAAGATATATTAAAATATGTAACTAGTACAAAATCCTTGTGAACAAGGACGCGCAAACTACGAATGCTTGTTGTGTTACATCAGTGTGATATAAGTTAGTTTAGACTATGGATACCCCTGTGTTCGAGGAAGACGCTCTCAGATTGTGTATAGTGTGTGTATAAAATAGTCGTAGGTTTGTTATTATATAAATGTATTATATTGACTGTTACAATAAGTAATGGTGAATTGATTTAACGATCATAACGTTTAAGATATGTGTCAACCTTTGTGTGTACGTAATGCTGTTTTTCAATTAGATGTGATGTGTTGTCAAACTAATTGGTTTGTAATAATTTATTCACACTTATTAGTATAATACCTGCGAACGCGCTTTGTGATGTATTCGCATTACACTAGTTTCTCGCAATTGGTTTGTGATTTATGTGTCTGCTTGTCTATATGAAATGTCCAGCGCGGTAGGAACGCGCATATAGGGGTTATTTTCATAAGTAATATATAAAGAAAATATAATTACACACTTTGTGTATATTTTTCCAATTTATTTATTAACCAACCACCTAATTTACAACTTTTTAAATCCAAATCTTTTTATCATCGTGTAGCAGTTGACATAACAATTCATCGGGAAACCCAAACGCATTACCCTAGGCTAGTGAGACTTAGCAGTTAAGTTAAGCTGCAACTTCTTGATCGAGCCGTTCATCTTCCGTTTGAGTTGCATAGTAGCCATGCCATCATGTCCAATTGTTCTTCATCTTGATGTGAGTTTAATAGCCCTTTGTCACTTGTTTTTTGAACACTACCCCCTCACCAACATTCTTCTCTTGATAGAAGAGATCTATCCAGGTACCAACATGATCACACTATGCTCATCTTGAAAGCTTGCTAACAATATCCCAGTGAATGCCATTGTAAAGCGGCTTACAATCTCCCTCCGGGAGAAAACTTCGTGTTTGACTTTTTTTCTGAAGACCTTTTTTATCAAAGTTTTGCCGAAGTCGTCACAGTCTTTGTCCTTTGCTAAGAACTTTAGTTTCTTGATTCTGAAATTTGTTGTTATTGTATGTCTTTGTCTGGATTAAGGAATGTGACATGTGGTAGGAAATCCACTATTGCCTTAGAATGAGGTTGTAACACCATCTCTTCAGTCCTGAATTCTTAGCTAGTGGTTATAGTGAATAAACAAATATGGATGGAATATCGGCTTTGTCATTCGTTCTCGGTTCGGGATGCCTATTAAATTCCGGTTTCCGTGAAGGAACTCATTTCCTAAAGTACTAAATACTATATTGTTGAGCAGGTAGGATTTAACGTAAGAAGAATCTACATTGACATGTTCTTTTCCAGCTTTAATGTGTTAGATCCCTCAAACCAGCGATGCTATTTGATGTCACCGTTTAATTGCTTGTTCTCATTCACCGGATTACTCTCACATCTATTTTATTAAGCAGATAAGCACGGTTTAGGATTGTGAATCAGATATTACCGTTTTCTTCCTGTACATATAAATCATCATTAATTTATGGACCCAATTCGTATTCTAGCTGACACAACTTGATTTCATAGAGAATCTCGCAAGTACCTATGCAGAGCTTGATGCTGATGCATGCTAGCTCTGGAAGTATTTCCATCGTCGATTGTCTCCATACTTAAAGCGTCTGCTATGAACTCGGCTTAGTTTTGGCCTCCAAAATAACAAGGATATTGCCGTCAGGGACTCTTGTTAAACTGATTGTGAAACTTGATGAGGTTCACATGGCCTTTGTCATGGTATGTGTACTAATTGGATATTTATTTCCTATTGCAATATCTTCAGGCTCTAGACCATCATTTGTGCGTTTTGGTTTTAGTAAATCGGATTTACCAAGGGCGGGGCTAAATGCAGATGGGCTGGATTCATTTAGCTCATTTTCTTATAACGGGAGCGCGCGCAGGCAGCAAGGAAAACCGGCTTGGCGGCTTTTGGACTCCGGCTAGAGCAGACAACATCTATTGAATATCAATTTACTCGAAGTGGAAAGTCAATAAAAGTCACTGTCCTATCATCCCGTGGACAAATCGAGAAAAGTTTCTTTTAGAGAAAGACTTAATATACCGCGCTGGGAAAGGTTGTGCAGTGCATACTGGGTCCCATGCTGTGTCTTGTCTTCAATAAAGTACGCAGATTTTACGCCTTTGTAATCTCGCATAGATTCATGTATCTGACCCTAGTTTAATGACTAATGTGTGGGGAGAAGTGCTTCTGTGTTTGCCACCCCTTTATCAATATATTTCTTTTTTATTCTTCAACCCCTTCAATGCTTACCAAGACGTCATTACTAACACCTTGTTGTGATTGCTCTACTGTTAACTCATGTCTTAGCATTATTTCCATTTCTCATTTATCTCCAATCATACCTAAGGACTGTTATTTCTAATTATGGGGTGTCCTTGGGTAGATCCCCCCGATTCTGGTTAGATCATAGGACTAATACCTAACTAACACTCCACTTATGACTTTGGATAACGTCCGTGAGTTAAGATGTGGTTGGGTATTTGACCTTCACCATATAAAACCAAGTAGAATAAAATCAATCATATGGTCGATGATAAAATATCAAAACGTGTAACACACTTTTGGGAGTATACTTTCTTATTGAACATACTCACATCTACAACATCGCTGCATCGATATTCGAAATTGTTTTGCCACAATGAAGAAAGAGTTAGCAATTTCGCAGGCGATTTTAGATCACTTTTTATTTTCTAAGAATCAACTTTTTAATCACATTTCTCTTCTTATTTTAAATACTAATTCACTTGAGCACAACTCGCAGATAACGCCACATACGCTGCTTCTGCTTTTGAGATGTTGAAGACATTGCAGTGCAGTCTTGTTTCTTTGACATCCAACTGATTAGCTTATCACCTAGGAACTGTATTCTTCCAGATGTGCTTTTGCGTGTATCAAGGCAACCTGCATGGTCGGCGTCTGAAAAAGCAGTTAGTTCAAAACCAGAATCCTTCGGATACTAGTGTCTCATGTTAGTGGTTCCCTTTAAGTACCAAAAGATCATTTTAAAATATTTTAGGTGCTTCTGTCTGTCCATAAGTGAGAAGGTGAAACTAGGCATTGGATTCTACTGTGTTAAACAATAAAGTTAGACTATGTTGACTTAGATGAATAAAAGAATTATGTGTCGTCAAGGTCATATATGGAAGACTGACTAGCTAGTCATAGAAGAGACGAAATCACAGTTGTGTGAATCTCTATAGCTATAGACGTCAAACTCGTCATTATCATCACGCGCTCTGTAGCAGTATCGTAAACGACGTGTTAGCATCTGACAACAGTCTGCATGCCCCGTTTATCAAGTTTAGTAGCCATTTGTGTACCAATGCTATCAGATTTATCCATACCATGCTTTTTGAGAATCTCTAAAGTGTAATTTAGGCTCTAGAGTGTTGATAAAGATACCTACTTAGGGATTAGTGCGGATCTGATCATCCTAAAGAAGAATTTCATTTTGCACCCATTAAGGAACATCCTTTAATCTAATGCTGCATTATTATTCAATTATTTTCAGACTATTTTGGGTTTTGTAGACCTGAAAATAATGTCATCGACGTGAACTTCTGCACTAATGTAGAATGCCTACGCGATATCCTATCATGAATAAAGTTAGGGCTCACAATCCAAATGTCCTTTAGGTAAAATACCATTTGGACATTCAGGAATCATTGATAGTTCACACATACAAGGCTCTTGGAGCTTCTGTCTTCATCCATTCAGAGCTTTCCTTAGACACGTAAACTCTTCTCTAGATGAATCTTTATCAACTGATAACCCATCTGGTTGTTCAACATAAACCTCCTCTTCACAATGAACCTATTTAGTAAAGCCCTTTTCGTACGTCCATCTGTAGATTGGAAGATTTGTGTGATACATTAGGCAAATGACGAGACCTCGACGACGCGTCCTCCAAGCTTGATGACTGTTCTTTGAAAAGATTTGGCGTGTAACTAGGCAGATTGAAGATCCGTGAGAGCAAGGTCTAGTTCGCAAAAGATTCCTCGAAATCAAAACTACATCATTCTCTGAGCATATCCTTAGAGACAAGTCATTGCCTTGTTAGCGGTATGACAGACGCTGATCTTTATCTTTTTGAACACTATTCTCATTTACTTTTATCAAATTATCAGGGGAGAATACTATGCTCAACACTAATTGTTACTTTGTCGATTTGCAATTGGTCTTTTAATTCTATTTCTTCACACTTGGATTACATATCTTGATTTTGCGATTCATTACAATACAACGCTATTTCATGAGGTATTTCAAAGAAATCGGTTTTTTTATTCTTCATTGCATTGCTACGCGCTATGGGATCCGCTTTATTTTACTTTATTTTGGTCCACAATTCTGCATACATTTACATTTGAAATGATTTATCGGATAACACGATTTGGGTTGGCGCCTGCGGGGCAAATCAAGCATTATTTGCCTACCATCTTTATTTGGGGGGTTGCAGATGGTACAACCTTGACGGAACAACATTTTTGTATCACTGCCCGAATCGGGTACATACACACCGTCTTACGTCACAGTGTCATAATACTGTAAATCACTTGGTGGACGTGATGCGCAGTATGTTATGAAATTGATATATTTGGGATTGATAATCCCCGTTCGAGCTGATTAGCTTATCAATTGGCATACTCGATCGTTATTAGCATGTTGTCTGCGTGTATGTTTTGTGTGAATTGATCTTTTTCCCTTAGAGACAAGTCATGCCTTGTTGCGAATGACAGTTTGATCTTTATCCTTTTTGTTCTTCCATAACCACTTTAGCTTGATGACTGTTGATAACCACCTTTTTAGGGGTAATAATATATCAAATAGTAGTATAATATTAATCAAAATATAAAACCCCTGCGAGTCAACCTAGTCAACCTTTTAGAAAAAATGTCAACAAACTTACGGGTATGATATAAATGATTCCGGGCAAGTGATCACCCGGGTTGTTCTCCCAACGAGGTGTGAAATTGACGGTTACGTATTTGGTTTGACTTTTGGATGCTTGAATACAAGAAGGATTTAGTTTTTGATTCTAAATTCTACAAAAAAAACATAAAAAGGCATGGGAATTAATTCCTAAACTACGGGAAAGCAATTAAAGGCAATTGAATAATTGAAAAATCTACGGGAAACAAATTAAGGCAAATAAATGAAACCTAATTCTACGGGAAACATAAGTAGGGCATGGGAAAGTAAATCATAAGTCTACGGGAACATAAAAATGAAGACAATTAAAGTAAAAACACGAAAATGTTAACGAGATCAAATCTTGTTCTTTAAAAAAAACAAACTCTACAATTTTGACCCTACAGATGCAAATTTAATTTTCCTAGGTCCTAAATGATCAAAGAAAATTTTGAAAAAAAGAATTATATTTTTTTGATTTTTTAATAATTTTTTATGAATTAAAAACAGTTTTAAAAAGAAAAATTAATTAAAAATACTAAATGAAATGGGAAAAATCTAAAAAAATTATAGAAAGTAGTTTGAAGTGTGCAGAATCTAGGAAAAATAAAATTATGCGAAGTACTTTTTGAAATAAGCACGAAATAAGCTATAAAAGGGCTGAAAGGAAAAAAGGGAAAAAGGGCTTAAGGAATTAATTTGGTAGAATAAAACAAGATGGCCCTACTGGTGCCAATGGTTAGTGTGTGTTTGTTTGGGACGTGTGTGTGCAAAGGGAGAGGTCATGGGTTCGACCCTCATGCCTCTCCTTTCTTAGAAACATTTTTTTTTACTTTTTTTTAAAAACTTAAAGTATAGTAAAAAATAAGTAAATTTAAAAAAAGACACTTATTTCTAAAAACATAAAAATAAGCCAGAATACGCAAAAATAGAATGACAGAAAACTATATTTTACACTAAGTGGAAAGCCTAGAATATTGAAAATGAAATAAGAAGTGAAAATAAGAAAAGGAATTTAGAAAAAAAGTAGAAAGCATAGAACAAAATGTAAAAATATACAAAAATATAGAAAAGAAGAAAAGAATAATGAATTAAAAATAATAAAAAAGATAAAATAAAGAAAAGTAAAGAGCTACAGAACATATGTAGAGAGATAAAAGAGGACATATGCAATATAACACAGAACAATGAACCAATACCAACCTTTTAAGATTACCTTTCTGCTCCAGCTAACGGTCCAAATAAAACTCCACCTTCCTCCCAAGCGCCAAATGCCCCTCCGCAACCCCTCAAAATAACAAGATCCTAACCGCATGTACAACGAACCCACATAGCCGCAAAGACCAAAAGCTAACCTAATCTAAACCTACAAAAGACCAACAAAGGCATATAATACTTATATAACTTTAAGACAAAGGAAGCAAATGATCTCTAATTAAAATCTCTATAACCTACAGAAAATAAACTACAGCTGACTAAAACTAAACCTAAATAAGCCTATAAGCTAAAATAAGTCAGATAAGCTTATTGGCTAATAGGTATTTTTAGCCAAACAGCCAAAAGGGCATTTTTGAGCTTATTAAGCACTTAAAAGGATCCTTATAGAAAAAAGACTTGTATATTCTTAAAGGCTATCCTAGAAGCTTTCTAAATCACTAATTGAAAAGCATTTTGATCTAAATCACTAATTGAAAAGCATTTTGAAACTTAAATTAACTATGAAAAATCTAAATGAAAAGCTAGTTAACAGCAGCATATGTTGAGTTTTTGTTTTTATAAAAGACAAAAGGACATTTGCAGCCCTATTTTTAAACTAGTAAAAGAAGTTTAAATCACAAAATAAGCTTAAACAGATGATCTACATACTAAAAGGGGCTTGTGCAAGAAAAATCATAAGCTAAAACAACCTATCGCTAACTTAAAATTAGATCTGAAGTGGGCTCAACTAAACACTTGCAAGAAAAAATAAAAGGACAGATTTGCCCAAACCATAATTTGGCAAATGCATACTTAAACTAGCTAGGTTGTACTTCATTTAAGATCAAAAACAAGCAATAAAACAACACCTAAAGGCACTTTATCAAAATCTAGCTTAAACATGCTTAATTTCAATGAAAATTACCACAAAAAAAAACAGATTACAAAAAAGTTTGATTAGGTGCCTTAAAGTTCCTTAAACTTTAAAATTGACTTTTAAGCTTTTTGAAGCTTAAAAGCTATGTAAGTAAACTGACTGAAAACCACCATAACAATTTAATCCCATTTATGTGTCTTGGTCCCAAACACGCCCCTTTTAAAAAAACAATTTTAAGCATTTACAACCCCTCAACTCACTGTTATAGCCAAAATTTTGAAAGACAACGTTAAAAGTTAGCATAACTGAAGACAAACAAAGAGCAATAATAAGCAGAAATAAGTAAGAGCAATAAAAGCAAATGCACGATTAAGCTTAAAAAGACAGATTTGAGAAAACTTAAAAAACTGAAATTTTCATTAGGATAAAAGATTACAAGGCTTGAATTTTTAAAAGACAAAAGGAAAAATATATAAATAAGCTCGAAATTAACTAAAACCAAATAACTTCACTCCCTAGTTCTCTTTTTAGCTTGCGTGCTTCATCATCTTTAATATAAGTATGACCCATTGGAGTTGCTACTTTGTGAGAAGAGGTGTCTTCAAAAACTTCTCTTGTGCCTTTCTTAAATAAATCCAAGCCATAGAAATAGCCTTGGAGCCCAATCCATAAATCTTGGCCATTGATGTGGTTTTGGCGCCTAATTTGTAAGTATGTAAGCCACGGATTGCCAACATGGCAAACCCATGTGAATATGTCATAGGTGGGGTAAGGGTTGACTGGCAAGGGTGGGTGATGGGTTTGTCTTGGGGTGAAGAAGGGTGTGAGTTAGGTTTGCCGTGGTGCAGGGGATTTAAGGGGGAAGGTGAATAGTTTGTCGTGTGTAAAGCATGGATACACTATAAAAAAGTAATAAAGGGATCACTAAAAGTCTATTCTTACGCTATATTTAGTAAGCAAAAGGGTCATTAGAAAAAATTATAAACCCTCTTAGGGCACGGACTATCTTTTTTTAAAAAGTCACATAAAACTTTTTTGCTTACTTTTATCTTTAATAAGAATTAGTCACCAAAGGTTAGAAATGGTTTGGGTGACTGTTTTAAGCAAAACCTTTAGTAAGTAAATGACTTTTATTTTGTAGTGTATCCTTGATTTAGTGGTAAATTTGTTATTTATATAACAGTCGACGTATTTGCTCTTGTTATATTTGGGCTCAAAAACATACAGGTCCACATATTATCAATATGTATACCACTCGTAGAAATTATTCTAATGAACCTCATGCTGCTTTACACACGGGATACCTTAGACAGACCCAGCTTCTTTCACCTATGATCGGCCCACCAGGCTTCAACTCACATCCGGCTCACCAGGTTACTCAGTCGGCCCATCAGGTTTATTATCCATCGGGCCCATATCGACAAATTCAGCCCACCATTATTGATCAGCCGGGTCAGCCTGTAGTTTTTGGTTCGGGTCAACCGGTTTCTTTGGGTCAATCGGGTCAGCCAGTTAATTTGCGACAGTCGGGTCAAAGTGCGGGACATGAGACGATATTATCACATGCTTTCAAAACCGCAACTCTTCAAGGATCCTGCTAGTGGTTCTTGGAATATGAATACAGGTGCGAGTTCTCATCTTAATAATTCAGTTACTAGTCTTAGTGAAAATTTTAATACGTGAATGTATCCATCTATCTCGGTTAGTGATGGTAATTCTATACCTGTCACTAATACGGGCCATAGTATTTTGTCAACTCCCTTTAAACCCTTTCACCTAAATAATGCCCTTATTACTCCCTATATTGTAAAAAATCTTATTTATGTTCGAAAGTTTGTTCGTGACAATAATTGCACTAATAGAATTTGAGATGCATTTTTTGGCTTCGTGTTAATGTGGATTTCATGGACAGCAGTCGAGGTGCTTCTTCTTCTCCGATGCGATAAAGCACGGGGTATCTTTATATACGGTCCACTGAGCTCCATATCTTGATTTCCTCATGTTTTCCTTGTTAGTCAGCATACGTGGCACCAGCGTCTTGGTCGTCCAGGAAGTGAAGTGCTCCGTCGTCTTTTTCCAATAATTCTATTTCGTATAATAAGGAGAAACCACATGTGCTTTGTCATGCTTGTCAGCTTGGCAAACACATAAGGCTTCTGTTTGTTAGTTCTGATACGGTGGTCACTTCATGTTTTGATATTATTCACTCGGATGTGTGGACTTCACCTATTCCGAGTCTTTCGGGTTATAAATACTATGTCTTGTTTTTGGATCATTATTTGCAATTTGTTTGGGTTTATGACAAAGCACATGGAGACCGGCTAGAATGGCTCATGAAGAGTGGTTTTGGAACCACTCTAGGCCAGGGGGTATCTCTATGACCAAAAAACATAGAAACTGGTTTTGCAACAGTCTTTATTAGATATACCATGACTGGTTTTCTGCTCAGAACCAATCTTTATTATAGAGGAAGCACACAGACTTGTATTTGTGTGAGAGACCCGTGTATATCATGAAAACCGGTCTCTATTATATTTTTTTTTCAAAAAAAAAAGGCTGTTTGGGATCGCTTATTAAAGCTACTTATAGAGAGTGTTTGGAATTGCTTATTAAAAAATGCTTATCATTTTGAGCAGCTAGTAAGCAATCCAAACAATCCCACATAATTGAGTACTCAGAATTTTAGCATCCTAAGAGCCCTTTTAAAGCATATCAATTCAATTAAAAACACTAATCCAAAGAGCAACCTATTCATGAGAGATCATGATAGTTCAATGTCGACGGATCCAGAATACGACAGCCCAAACAAAAAATATCCTTAATAAGTACACATGCCAAACCAAATTTCCAATTTTTAACATAAGCAGGATCAAGGTCACAGGCTTCAAAGAAGCTTACAAAAAATAAAGCATATATTGTAGTAAATTTGAGAAGAATGTCACGAACACATCAATCGAACAGAAACGGCATCCTTCAGACATTGGGTTCCATTTCTGCATTTTGCTATGCATCGTCCCTATCGTGTTACCCAATTCTATGGACGGGATTAGCATTGCAACCGCGTGAGTTAGATATAGAAAGAAAACAAAAACTTTAGGAATTGTTGACTAATCAGTATCTCATTTATCAGTCTAGTAGAATTTTAATCCACACTAACAAATATATATGAAACATGTTAGTAATTTCAGCAGTACTAACATTAGTATTATTGTAACATCGTGTGTAACGCGGATTGTAATATTAGAAGATGGCGAATAGTCCACAATTTATATTAAAAGTGAGTCCACAATAGGAACAGCATATCATTAGTATCGTAAACAAATGACTGCATACAGATATGATGCATATGGGAGCTTGTGGTTTGCTATCCATTTCTAATGAGCCAACACAGTTGAAAATTTCATCATTATCACCACAGTTGTGAATTTGATTTTTAGTTAACATGTGCAATGAGTTAGCACAGAACCATAAACACAAAAGTAAATAAACACACCTGATACAAGTTATCAAACTTCTTGAAACATGATTTTCCATTGTGACAAAATATTTTAATCCTACAACAATATACATGTTAGCGAATAAACTTCATATGTTTTCAATAAACTGTTAAACAATGATTCAATGATATATATCCTTTATGACTTGCATAAACA
>BQNB010075305.1:0-31512 GCA_026074375.1 Tanacetum coccineum
GCCCAATCATAAACCCCACCTCTGTCACTTCTCCCCTTCTCGTTTACTGTCCACAACACTCCAAACCCATCACCATAACAAACCCCACCCCCTCCCCCCACATGGGTCAATGAACAGCTTGGCAATCCTGTGGTTCACCATTGGCCAATAAAAATCAAGGGTGTTGATTAATTTGTGTGGGCAGCAAGCTAAATGAAGGGCCAGGATTAACTTTGTGTTTACACACTCACAACAAGCACACAAGGCTGTTTTGTGTCTTAAAAGAAGCACACAAGGAGAGAAGACAAGAGTGCAAGACCCTAGCTCGTTTTACAATTTAAGCTTTTGTAAGCCATTGTGGCAAGTAGTTAGTTTTTTTTTAGTGAGAAGTAGTTTTTTTTAGTGTGTAGTTCTTTTTAAGAGTTCAGTTTTAAGTATTCCAACTTCCATGTACTTGTATTTTTAAAGATTAATGAAAATTCAGTTGATGTTTTAATTTTTGTTCAAAATTCTTAAAGTTAAGTCTTTTAAAGCTCACTTAAACCACTTTACAATCCGTTTGAATTACTATACAAGAATTAAGAAAAGGAAAACCAAGAAGGAAAAGAAAAGGGTACTGTTTGATAGCTAAGGACAAGCAAAAGGATGAATGAGTAAACAAGGATGGCTCATTGGGTTGCTTAGTTCAGCTTATTTATGCCTTATTTTGCTTATTTGCTTTTGCTTGTTGCCTTCTAGTGCTTAACCATACTTGCTTAATATTTGTCTTTTAAAATTTGTGCTTAAACTAGCCTTTATAATTTTAAAATCCGTTTTTAAAAAATATTAAGAGGTGTTTGGGTTAAGCCCAAAATGGGTCAAAAATGCAATGGTATGGGTTGGGGACAATTGGTTAACTTTGGCTTAAGTCTCTAAACTAATTTGAGTCTGTTTTTCCAAGCTCTTAGGCTTTTAAACTGTTTTTAAGTTTCTTTCATAAGTATCCAAAATTTTGGTTTTCAAACTGTGGTCAAAGTGCTTATTTGATTAAGCTGTTAAAACTAGCTTAAGAATATTGTTTTCTTTATCTTTTTAGAGTAAAAATCCAATAGGTTAAGTCTCTTTTAACTTTGTCAAATCTGTCAACATTTTTTTAAGTTTTTCACATATGAAACTAGGCAAGTTTTTCAAAAGATAACTCACCTATTTCTTTTGTAAAAATCAGCAACTTTGAAGTGTTTTCAGGAGCTTAAAATTTGAGCATAAGCTCAACTTAAGCCATACTCAATCTGTCTTAACTTCATTTTTTATTTTGAGCTTATTTGACAGCTTATTTTAAGCTATCAAAATAAGTCCTCCTTTTTTGTTTATTTCTCCTGGTGCTAGACACCATTTTCAAGCCTATTTTTCTAGCTTATTTGTTAACTTCAGCCCAAGCTTTTGGCTTTTCTAAAAAGCCAATAAGCTCTTTTATTAAGCCCTAGCTTTGTAGACTTTAAGAAGCCCTCTAAGTAGCTTTAATTTAAGCCCAAAGTAGGCTTTTTGACTGTTTCATTTAGTTTAGTTTAGTAAATTGCTTATTTTCTTTTTCTAGCTTATTAGGAGCTTATTAGTCATAGCTTTTTATGCCCTTTTACTTATTTAGCTTGGTTTTCTATTTGTCTTAGCTTAGTAGTCCTTTCTTTGCTTATTGAGTGTTAACAGCCAAATAGAAAATGCCATATTTGCTTTTAAGCTTATTTAAGCTTTCTGTCTAGTTTAAGCCCTTTTCAGCTTATTTAGTTGTAGATTTTAACTCATTAGTGCTTATTTAGGATAGGTTAGATAATCCCTTTCAGCTTATGTGTTCAAAAGTTAGCTTAGTAGTTTAAAAAGTCAAAAAGCCACATTAAGCTTATGCTTTAAGTTAAGTACTGTCACAAGACAAAAGCCCTTTTTAGCTTATTCATAAGCATTTTAAAAAAGTCATATTTGTAAATGTTAAGCCCAAGATGCTTAACAAAGGTGTGTTTGAAAAGTTTTTGTAAAAAAAAGGGGTGATAAGGTGAAACCGGGTACGCAAGACTCGAACCGGGCCTATACCTCCATTAACCCCTTTTTTTAACAATCACTTATCCGCGGTGCCCTTGGGTCTTTTCTTTGAATGTCTCTTTGGGCACATTAGTTATTAAAGGGTGTTATTAATCCTTTAAAGCTATAAAGCTAGTTTTGTCATCTTCGTTTCCAGTTATTTCGAGCTCTATTTATAGCTCATTTTTGGGTTTTTATTTTTTGTAGGCTAGTTTAGTGTAAAGTATTCTAGGTAAAAAAAAAACAAATTTTCAGAATTTTTAAAAATTAGTTTAGTATTTTTTATAATTTAATTTCCGTTATAGTTTTAAATATTCTTAAAAAAATATAAAAATTATCAAAAAATATTTTTCTTTTTTAGAAAATTTTCTTTAGTCATATATTACGTAGGAAAAATATAAAAACTTTCGTAGGGTTAATTTTGTAAACTTTTGTTTTTTAAAGAACGGGTCCCGGGTGCGGATTTTGTCTTGACTCGTTTTTGGGTCAAACGACCTCCGTTTTCAGTCTAGTCTTTTTCATGTTTTTTTTTGTTATTAGGTCCATTGAGTAGTTTAGAAGTAAAAATTTCTTTGTAGGGTTAATTTTGAAGATTTTAGGTTTTTGACCCCTTGTTCGGGATTCCTACTCTCGTTTTTCAGCTTAATTTCATAATTTTTAGGTTTTTCTTAAACGTTTTTGTTTGTTATTGTTTAACTTAGCTTTTCACACTCTCAAATCATTTCTCTCATTCAAACTCCAATCTTCCGACTGTATCGATTCTCCAGTCCAGCCTCGTTGTGGATAAACGACCCGGGAACATTCTATACTACTTCTCGGTTTTATTGATTGTGTTTTTAAATTATACTTATTATATATTTTATATTGTTATATATATTATATATATTAAAAGGTGTGGTTTAAAAGCTACTAACCACATCCTCTCTAGGTTAGCATTTTATTCTAGAAGCTTGATTTGAAGATGGAGTATCAAGTTTAGGGGAGGATTGTTAGGAATAAAATGCTCTAAGGCATTTCCACTGTTAGTCATGTTCATTCCTACTACTAGAGTACTTTTCCCACTGTTAGTGTAAATCTTCCCACTGCTAATATTTACATTGTTGAGAAGTTTTGCCATTGTTGAAGACTTTTCACTGCTGCACGAAGATAAGATCTACTCTGAGTCAAATACGCATTATTGTTATATTTGGAATGTATCTTGTGTATATCTCTTTTATTTAGGAGATACAGTTTAGGTCTTATCTTGTACAGGGCTCCTTGTGCTATAAAAGGAGTCCTTATGTTAGAGTAGATATATACATCTTCAATATCAATCGGAAATACATTCTCTCATAGCTTTAAGGTTGTGTAAACCCTAGTACTGGTTGAGTACTCGTATTATTACATCAATAATATTAAAGCTTTTTGTGTAACTCACTATTCCATTCATTTCATTGTTATTCTTCTTGATCATTAAAGGTTAGATTCCGCATAACCTTTGGTGAAACATCTTAACAAAGTTTCTCTCATTGTTAGTTTGGATTTATCCAAGGTGACAATAACCTTACAAGCTAAGGCATTAGATCTAAGTTTAGGAACAACATACGCAGTATCCAGGGGAGTCTATATGCCGTATTTAAGTTATGGTAATAAAATATTATGGAAGATATCGAACGTGGTCCCTACTCCAAGAAACTCCCGATACGCCATATTGTCCTCAGTCAATACGACATATCGACCAAATTCCAGATCTTAGAAATGAAGAAGAGCAGAAGAGGTCTTGCAACGTAATTAATTCTATAGGAAACAACTTGTAATCTCTTATACTCTTGTAATCGTTTAGTTTTTGGTATCATCCGTTAACTCGGTTAGTTTACTTTGGCTAAATTATTACTTTTGTATTGATTATGACGTTTGAAGGCTAATACCTTCAGTATCCTTTTTTATGTATGATCTGAATGTAATTTCTTTGGTTTATCGATTGATCCTCGTTTGCTTAATTTATCGTTGAGTGCGTTATTTATGATTATCAGTTTTATACTTGTTGTGTGACTTTTTGTTTGCGAATATCTTTCTATGTATCTCAGTAAGATAGTCAGTAATCTTGATGCAGGGGTTGGCTTAGAGTTTGTGAGTTTACAGCTTGTACTTTTGAGCCTCGCATATTAATTGTGTTGGTTGGGAGGGGGGGTGTTGGACGTCAAGGGACTGGTGTTTGGGTTGGTGTTGAGGAGTGGGTAGGTTATGTGGTGGTTCTTTACTATTTGTGGGTTGGGTGGGTTTTTTGACTGTGTGTGGCAAGTGTGATGTGGGGAGTATGGGATTGAGGTATTGGAGTATTTTGGGGGGGTGTGTGGGGTGGGGGGTTCGGGATGTTGTGGGGGATCATGGAGGGGGTGTTATTGTTTTCGGTTTGTGTTAGGAGTTTGAGTGAGGAGTTTCTTCGGGGGGTGTTTTGAGGGTGGGGGTTTTGTGTGTGTTGTGTTTCTGTGGGGAGTTGGGTTTTTTGTTTTGGTGTCTAGTGAGTCCGGTGATGAGGTGTGTTTTGAGTGGTTTTTTTTTTGGTGGTGGGGGGGGTGGGATTTAGGTTTCAGCGGTTGTTTGAGAGCGGAGTTGTTGAGGTTGTTTTGGTTTGTGTTGTGGAAGGGTTTTAGGGGGGTGTGTTGGGGTAGTGTGTTAGTTGGTGTTTTTGTTTTTTAGCGAAGGTTTGGGTGGTTGTGGGGGTGGGTTATTGTCGTTTGTCAGTTTTGTGTTTGTTGTTTTTTGGAGTGGGGGGTCATTTTTGTTTGGGTGGTTGGGTTGTGGGTTGGAGGCGTGGTTTATTGTTAGTGGTGGTGTTTTTTTGCCGTCGGTTGTTTTTTTTGTAGGTGGTTTGGTGGATTTTGAGGGTGAGAGGGGTGGCTGTGAGGGATTGAGTGACGGGGAGGATTTTGTCGGGGGTTTGGTGGTGCGAGGTTGTGGGGTGTGGGTGAGTTTGTGGGAGTTTTGTTTTTTGTATTGGAGGTTTGGAGGTGTTGGGGGTTTGTTGTTTTGTTGTGAAGTGGTTGGTTGTTGATTTTGTTGGGTTTGGGGGGTAGGGGGTGGGGGGGGGGCAAGTGAAGCGGTGATTTTGGATTGTCGGCACGGGGAGTGGTGGATTTGCGGCGGGAGTATTTGGGTTTGGAGGGTTGGTCGCGTGGGTTTTTATTTTGGGAGGTGGACGGTGGGGGTTTGGGGCTGGGATGGGGGAGGGGTTTTTCTTGGGGGGGGGGTTTTTTTCCTGTATGTTGGTGGTTTGTGGGTTGGTTTCTTAGGCATTTGTGTGTTATGTTGAGGATGTGTTGGTTTTTTTTTTGGATTTGGTGGGACTGATGTAATGATCTTTGGTTTGTGTTGGGTGGGTTGTTTTGGGTTGCTTTTTTTTGGGATGTGGAGTTGTGGGGGGTTTGTTTGTGGATGTGGGTGTGGGGTTTTGTTTTGTGTGGGGAGGGGGAGAGGTATTGTGGTGGGGGGTTTGGGGGTGGTTGTTGGTGTGTGTGGGGTGTTTTGTTGGGGGGAGCTTTTTTTTGGTTGACGGAGACGGCGCTGTGGGGGGGAGTGGTTGGGGTGGGAGGGTATGTTGGTCTATGTGGGGAAGTTTGTTTGTTGGGTTTTTTTTGAGGTTTGGGATGAGGATTGGTGTGGGTCTGGATTTTGTCGTGTGTTTTTTGCATTACGTTTGTGGTATGTGGGTTGTGGAGGGGAGTTGGTGGGGATGGGGCGGTTGTGGCGTGGGTCAAGGTTGTGGGTGTGTTGGCGTAGTGCGTTTTTTGTTTGTTTTTGTTGGATGGGAGGTTTGTTTGCGGGGGTGGGGTGGGATTGGTTTTTTGGGAGTGTAGTGTGTTTTGTAATTGAATTTGTGAGGGGCATGAGCTTTGGAATTTTTTGTGGGGGTCGGTTTGGAGGTGGTCTGTTTGTTTTGGAGGTGTGGGAGGGAAGCGGGCGGTGGTGTGGTGGGTTGTGTGGTAGGTGGATTGTGGTGTTTTTGAGGGGATTGTTGGTTGGCTAGGGTGTTGGTTTTGAGGATGTAGATTTGTGGGGTATAGGTGTTTGGTATGTGTTTGTGGCCGGGGTGGTTTTAGGAGGTGGATATGAGTTTTGGGGGGGGTATTTTGCTGTTAGTGGGGGGGTATTTGGTTTTTGTGGGTTTGTTTTGGTTTTTGAGGTTTGGGGGGTTGGAAGTGGGTTGGAGTCCGGGTGTTATTCGGCGGTGGAGTTGTTTGGGTGGTGAGGGGGTTGGGGGGGGTGATTTGTTTGCATTGTTTTTTTTGCCGAGGATGCGTTATTGTTGTTTTTGGGGGGCGTTTGGAGGGTTTTGGTAGGGGTGTTGTTGTTTTTGTTTTTTTTTGCGATTTGTGGTGTTTTGTGGTGGGTTGTTTTGTTTGTGCGGGGGTTTTTGGGGTATGTGGGGAGGGTGGGGGGGGGTTTTGGGGGGTGGTGGTTTTAGGGTGTATGTAATTTTTATTATTGTTGTATATTAATGTTTATTTTGTGGTTTTATTTTAATAGTTTCTCGAGCATGTGATGTTGTTATTTTTTTTCGCGGATCTTTCAAATTTATATAATTTATTTTTTATTTTTTTTCATTTTAAAAAAAAATTTTTTTTTTTTCTATCAAATAAATATTTTTTTTGTTCCAATTATTATTTATTCTTGCTTATAATAAATTTTAATTATATATAATTTTCTAACTTATTAATTTATAATTTTTATATTTTTTTTTATTTTTTAATTCTAAAATATTAAAAATTTTACTCAAAAAAATTTTTATTTTTTTTTTAAAACATATCTTTTCCCTTAGGATTGTAGCTTAGTTAGACGGCAGGTGACCCTTGGCGAATAAACGAGTACATTCTTAAATTAATTGGGTAATGACTTGGTTGTGGACTACTAGTGTATGAAATTGCCTTTTATAGCAGTAAGTGGGTAAATGTTAAAAATCCTTTATTGAGCTGGGTTTTTAACAGATTACCCTTTGCTTTAATCCCTAAGATAGATTATAATCAGCAAATAAAGATGCTTTATGCGGATACGTTTAATTGTGACAGAATTCTTTGTATCTAGGCTTTAGGAAGAAGTACCGCCTAAGTCTTAAGAATGATATGCCGCCTCAAGATAAGTAATCATTGCACTAAATAAACAAACCAACGTTCTAATTGGATTAATAATGGTTAATACAATTTTTTTATATTTGGCTAGACCGCTCTTTTATCTTCTGTTAATTTACTTGCGTGTGTTTTAGTGTCTTAAGTTGATTTTAGTCACCATAAAACCCGTGCCAGTCTCTCAGGCTGAAAACCCCCTTATCCATTAGATTTAGGATTAACATAGGTTTAGCATAGGTTTGACATAGAATAGAATTAACTTAGTTTAGACAACCAAAATATTAATAAATTGAAAGATTGTTTCTCACTCTTAGTGATCGACACCCTACTTACCATGAAACTCCCATCTGACCGGGTACACTGCCCGTTAAAGTGTTGTATTTGGTAAAGTCGGCAAAATATAAATTTAAAACTTGAAACATAAATTACAACCACACAACGACACATCAAGTTTTTGGGGCCGTTTTCGGGGAGTGAAAATTTAATCTTGATTTTTATTTGATATTTTGGTTTTTAACATTAGAGTATCTAACCCTTAGGATTAGTGTAATTTAGATTAGTGTACAATTATGTATATTTGCTTGTATATTTGTTTGTTTAATTGCCTATTAGTTTAATTTTTTATTAGTTTAATTTTTTATTAGTTTAATATTTTTCTAAATTCACTGTTCTGGTCGATAACCTGATACGGCGTATCCACTTCCATTGGATACGACTTATCCAACTTTCTTGTCCAATACATCGTATTCATTCAAATGATTAATATGGCGGATTCAGTCTAATTGAATACGACGTATTGATCGTTTGATACAGTTACAGAACTGGTCTCTCGTATTCGATTTCATGTTTTTCGTGTGGTCTCCCCTGAGGGCACATCCTATTGATTGTTTGTTCTTATTCTCAGGAAACCGTTAGACAAGAAAGAAATCACGATGGCGGAACCAAATGAATATATTTCTGTTACCCGAAAGAACTTCCTAGCTGATGATAATAAAGGAAGAATGGTCGAGAAGAGTTTTCTTGAAATAGAAATTTTGTCGAGATACAGGGAGCAATTTTGGTCAAGATACGAGATAATACTTTCAATGGGATAATTGCAGAAAATGCGTTTAAACACATTGACAATTTTCTCGAAGTAGTTGGGCCACTTAAAATAAAAGGGCTGAGTCAGGATCGAATTAGGCTTAGCGTCTTCCCTATCTCACTCGCAGGTACCACAAGTGAATGGTTTAAAAAATATTGTATTGGCTCAGTTACTACTTGGGAAAATTTGGTAGAAAAGTTCATTTAAAAATTCTACCAACTTTCTGATGACCATGAAGAAATGGAAACTGATAAAGATGATGACCCCGACAATATTGCTGAAATCTTCAAGATCAAAGACAACTTATTTGAATTCGAAACACCCTTGTGTAAAGCATTCAATGAATTCAACTATCTCCTTAAAATTGACACGGATCTGTTTACTTTTGATATCTAAGAAACCAAGACTTGCGAGGAGTATGAGTTGAATAATAATATGACGGTAGAACTTGAGGAACCATGGTCAAAAAACGGGGTACCATATCGACTGTGTGATCATATTTGCAAACCATATCATTTTAAGAATGGAAAAACTAAATGGCCTACGTGTAGTTCAGAGACTAATGGGTTCTATAACGGTGGAAAACTACCCGGGATGGTTCGAGTCGGATGTATGACTTATTTTCAGGATCACAAATAGTATGATGAGTTAATTGATGGAAAGCTGAAAGAAGAAGCTTTAATGCATAAGGCCAGATTTGAAGAATCATGGGGGATGCAACTCCCTAAGTAATAAAATTCTACGCATAGTTAAAACATAGTTTTGAGAACTTCCACGAGCTAGATTATGATGTATTAGTAAAATTGGAGGAATGTTGGTGGAAGGTAAATACTCATGAAAATGCCCTATTCGCTCGATGGGAAAATCACGGCCAGTGAACATATGCGAATGCCTTAACTGAAAAGAATTATGACCCTTATCTTGATAATAACCGTATCTTTGGTAGGAATTATGAAGCAAACAACACCGGTAAAACTCAAGACAATAAAAAGGAACATCATGATCTGTCAATCTGCAATATTAGAAGATTCGAGATGATGAAATATTTATTCGATGCTGATGATGAGTATGTTGCCATTAAAGAACGTGAGCACTCGGACCACTCAAGAACCAACGTTGATGAATGTCAAGCTTATCGAGAATTTTTTGCATTATGGATGAGGGATGGCTCTTGACAAAGGAAAAGGAAGAATGAAAGAAAGTTGAAGAAAAGGTATAACTTAAAGACTAGCTGAAACAAAAGTGCTTCCCGAGAGACAACCCAGATAGTTATTTATTTTTATCGAGTCTGTCTTCTCAGACATCAATACGGCGTATCAGCTCTATACCATATGGCATATTGAATGTATGGACGTTATCAGTCCTTTACTGTTATGTACTTTAAACATTATTGTCAGTTTTGTCTATACGGCGTATTCATGAATATGATACGGCGTATTTGACAGACTGACCCGTATTTAGATACTTTTTATAGGTTTCTCAATATGGCATATTCCAGTTTATGAATATGGCGTATTGGTTTCCTGTATAGTTTATTGTTTTTATTATTTATTAACCGTAGAATACCCGAGAGAGGATTTTTCATGTTTTTCCTATATTTTGCACAAGACCTCGCTGCAAAGAAATCGACGAAGTTGGTGAAGTATTGATCATCTGGAATCCTGTAGGTTCCTAGATTTCACACAAATATAGATCAAGAGAGAGAAAGTTAGGGAGATATGGTTGGGAGAAAACTAGAGAATTATAGGTTCCTAGATCTCACACAAATATAGATCAAGAGTGAGAAAGTTAGAGAGGGAGATGGTTGGGAGAAAACCAAAGAAAAACACACTAAATTATGTGTTTAAAATGATTCAACCAAAACCCTCTCCATGTGTGGAGAGGGATTTTATATAAAGGATAAACCGGGCTTTCCATGGGCTTGCCATGAGCTTTCTATGCTTTGGCCAGGTTAGCTTACTAAATAATACATAAAATTGTCTAACTATTACAAAGGCCCGTGAGATCGATAATGATCATCACTTCACTAAAAATTGAATTCCTAACAATCTCCCCCTAAGGGACGATCGTTGAGATCTCATAAATGATCAACACTTTCTGTATTTCTAACAATCTCCCCCTAAGGGGTGATAATATAGATATCTCCTTGTGACCTTGATCTTGAGTCTCTTTTGTGTAATAGTTGATCTTTTATCTTGCATCTTTATGTAGTGATCTTTGACTTGTGGCTTGAGCTTTTTTCTTTAAGATTGTCATTGTATGTGATCTTGAGCTTTCTTGAGATCATCAGCCAAATTTAATCTCTAATCATCATCTTGTGATCTTTCGCCATCTTGTGTGCTTGTGACTTTCGGGCCAGCATGCTCATACTTGTTGTAATCTTGAAAGCATGACTTTATATTCGTATTTCTTCTTCAATTCATAACTTCATCACTTTGACATACTGAAGAAGAAGAAGTTGATATCAGAGTTTGCGAAAGATTTAGGTCATTCTTTCTTGATGTTATAAAGTCATTGAGTCTTAAGTATGAGCATGTTGCTATGAACTTGATTATGCTAGAAAGAGGTATCTGCATCTCCATCATTATGTAATCCTGAAATAAAACAGTTAGCAATAAAGCTTGGTGACAAATATGGATTTGTCATTCGTCGGAGTTTGGTTGCATTAACCTCCAATTTTGTGAGGACCATTTTACAGTATAAATATTGTACCTGTGATCAGGTAGATTCATTAACGAACCTCCCTTGATAGGTTTCCTGCTCAAAGATGTGAGATCCTCAAACGCCAATTCATAGATTCACTGTTAGCTTGCTAGTAATACATCTTTACCGGACACCTCAAAGCAGGCTACCTTACTAATAGTATTGCTACTAATAGAATGGTAAGAGTGAATCAGTAGAGTTACTATCTCACGCGATTAAGATAAAATTGATTCTAGAAAATCAATCGACGTGTCACTAATAAAAGTGTTTTTGTAACACATCAAGAGTTTTAAGCTTTTATCAATATTCATCCTCCGTCAGTTCATAATCTGGACCGAATTGATGCCCAGTGTCACAAGTTTGATCCATTAAGGATCTCACAAGTCACCTACCTAGAGCTTGTTTGATGTTGGTCTTAGGGCATGATTTCCATCTTTACTGTGACTACTTTTTCGGTATCACTCGGAATTGTTAGCAATATCACAAGGATAAACTTAGGACTCTTAAAAAATCCTTGTTTACACATATTTATTTTTTTTGACACTTTGGTTTTGTGAAAGATAATTATATTGGAATAGTGTCCTAACGAGATTTATTGATGATCTCTTGGCTCTAGACTCAATAGTGCATTTTGGTTTTAGTGGTCGGAGGCTGGAGCTGACTGCCACCTTTTCAATACCAACTAACTCGAAGTGAGAAAGTCAATAGATAACGTGTTTAATCTCCATGAGAAATGAAACAAAAATCTTTTGAGAGATTCTGAGTGGCTAGGAAGTGGGGTTATGCATTGGCAATACTGGGTCCATGATAGTTAGTCTTCAATGTCAGCAATCTCATTGTGATACCTGACACACATGTATATGACCCAATTCGTCTTAGTGTATGGAGGCTTCTTTCTTTTCACCCTTTATCCGTACAATTCTTTTTCATTCTTCAACCCCTTCAGTGCTTACCGAGACTTCATGACTAGTACCTTATTGGGTTTGTTCCAGTACTAGGCGTCCATCTCATGACAGGCACTTATTCCCTTGTTCTTACTTTAGCTCCTTTTTATATCATACTCTAAGACTGTCAACAGTAACTAGTAATTGTCCGCTGGTTAGATCCCTCCGGTTCTTGTCTGATCATGGGAACGAATACCTAACGCTTACCAACCTAAACTCCGATCAAAATTAAATACATGTGTCGTACATCTTTTTGGTAAATTCACCTTGCCATATAAACCACTTGAAAAACTCATCAAACTTGTGATATAAAAATCAAAGGCTTTTGTAGCCTCATTGTTTTGGCTTTTTAGAAACGGCTCCCCCTCCACATGTGCATCGATATTCTAAAGTAGTTTACACATGTAAGGATGGAGAGTACACACAAGATCCCATAAAATCACATTTGTATACGGCGTATATTTTCCATATTTAATCACATTTTCTTCCCTTATCAAAAATTTCAAATCATTTGATATTTTGGACATCAAATGATTCAAATATGTTAGAAAACGGAGAAAAATGTGAGCTGATTATACAAATTTCGATTAGGGAACGTAATAATGCTCCCCCTCAAACTATGAGGTATGTGTTTGAGTGTCAGGTATAATAATTTGAAAAGATTTTAAGTTTTATACGAAAATTCAAGAAAAATTTATAACTATTGACACTTAACACCTAAAGATACACTACATAAAAATGTGTTTACAAGATTATGTATGAGACAGGACCTGAAAATGTTCAAACCGAAAATGACAAAGTCATTTTATCCATGTCAGCAATCTGTAGTCTGTCTCGATAATCTCCTTTTGGAAGCTTTCTTATGCTTCCGCCCCGAACCAGCAAACGCTTTATTGATTAATTCATAATTTCATGCAAGCCGCATAAAGGAAGACTTTTTGTGCAATAGCCCAAACGTCCGAAGTAAACAATAAACTTCGAAACCATAACACCAAATCAATTAAGTCGCCTGATGAGCGTATTTCTCCTTACAAGATAGTGATGAAATATAAATTAAAACACCAAGGTTAGCTAAGTCTCCCAGGATGTCACAATTATTCCCTCTAAATAGGGGCCGAAATAATAAAAGCCTAAGATTCAACTAATCTTTGATGTAAACATTTTCATCTTGCAGGATACTGACTATCTAAAAGGTCCTCATCATAGCGTATGTGAGCGTCTTTATCAATATTTTCTACCTTTTTAAATAATAAGGCTTATTGTTGACCGGTCTAGGAAACAATAATTTAATCAGAAATCAATCTGTCTCATGCTAAAATAAACTTCTAACAACACTTTCGCCCTTGGTATCTCAAATGATGGCATACTTAAAATAACAAGGTTTTATAAATTATATATACCTCTCCCTCCATTTTTTTGGTTTTTTGGGTGGAAGAAATAGATACACCTAAATGTAACCAAGTTACGACACTTGATTTCTTTGGCGGTTCATGACAGTCTCTTCCCGGAATGGTTAAAATTAAAGAAGGCAATGGACTCTATCACTGTACTTTTTGTAGCCATTAGTGTAATCTACTCCTTCCCCTTGCTGGTTTTGATACCTCAAATCAGGCATAACCTTGAACGTAACCCATCACTTGAGATCGTGTCGAAAGAATTAATAAGGCTTAATCTATTCCGTGAGAATCAACTTCAAGGCTTTTAAAACTAGGAAAGAATTTCCAAACATTCCTAAGTCTTTTTACAAACTATGAGGTGTTGACAATATTAGTCGTATGTAGTTTAAAGCCTGAATTCACTAAGTCTTAAATTGCAAATAAGTCCCTAAAGTTTGAAATGAATGACATCTAAAGCCCTTGTAGTTAATATAAATTAACTCCCTTTTAAATTGTTATCCGTCATTATCAAAAACTTTATCCGTTTATTTCGTGACTTATTTGAAAGACCGTTTTAAAAGATTATATGACACTTTCTCCCCCTCAAATAATGACCCCTTTCTGGAATTTAAAGAGCTGTTGTCATTGTTTAGGGTCGAATTGTCTTTGAAAACCTTTTTGTGATTACTGAAAACACTGATTCATTGTAAAGACAACTTTTTACCAATAAAAATAAGATTTCTCTTATTTTGACAAATAAATGCACTGACACGTACACTTATTGAATCCAGGGTTATGTACAAAGTATTCATAACCCATGATGCATGGATATGAAGTAATCCATGCCCAGGAAAACTTAATTACCCGTTGTTAGGAACAACTGTCTTTTTGACGACATGCTTTCCTCAGTCTGAAAAGCGGGTTGCAGTCTGAAATAACTGCAAGCCATAAAACATGTTTTAAAAAGTTTTTGAACTTTTCTGCTAAAACTTTATTTAAAAGAGCCTAGCGTCATTATTGAAAACATTTCTAGTCTCATAAAATATTATTGATTTTCAGAAGACATGTCTTGAAAAATATTTTTTGTATTTTTGTTATTTTTTTGATTCTTTGGTTTTTGTTAGGTTTTATATTTTGTATTTTGTTTTTTTTGTTTTTTTTTAAATATATACAAATGTACATAGATACTACATAGGATACATAAAGAATTACCACCATTGTTCTTCTTTTGAGATAGTAGATCTCAACCAGACCGTTTCCCACCAAATGGAATTGGATTGTCATTTGAGTCAAAGTAGCACCAAATGGCATGTTCATGTAGTTGACTTCTTATCAAAACCGGTCGAGAAGGATCGCCAATAACATTCTCCAATGGGTGATTCTTTGTCAACTTAGTGAGAGTATCAAACGATTGGTTAAGATGATGCAAATTTGATGGAATGACCCCTTGTAAAGTTGTTTCTTCAGAACTCGGGTCTGAAGGAAGATTATGAAGGAGGGGTGCATTATCAAATTGTGCATTTTGATGTCCATGAATTTGTTCTTCAACACCTTGATGAGTGACTTGAAATTGAATTTCCTGATTTGTTGGTGAAGTACTAGCAGATGGTACATCTTGATCAATGGTAGTTGACAAAGGTGAACCGGCTGGATCAACAGGTCTTGGAGCAGCAACAGCTACCGGATCTGGAGAGACAGCACATGGTGGAGGATTGAAGTACTCATCAAACAATGGTTGAAACAGGATCTCATAGTCTCTCTTGGATGGTGGAACATAAGTTGTTGGAGAAACTGAGTTTTGCACGAGTCCTGAACTGATGTATCCAGGAGTCAATTTGACCATTTCATACACATTGAGAGACCAAGTTCAACTGTATTGATCACATTAGATTCACTATTCTCCCCTTCAAAAATTGCATATGCGATTGCCATTTTTGATTGATCTAGTGAATTAAAATACAAGCTAATGTACGTTGATCCACTTAATGATTGAACGAGCATGGGAAAATTTGAAGGATGTTGATGAGAATGGTCAAAAACAAGAAGATTTCTCTTCTTTTGAAGATAAAGCGCACTAAAGCATACACCTTTCTTTTCTTTAAGGAACGGGGCCTAAAGTGTTGTCTGCGGACGCTATTTGTCGTTGAAGAGAGGGGCACGAACTGATGTGAACAGACATCATTGTTAATGTGCATCAGATTAGAATCCCTTAAACCATTGGCTTATGAGATATCAGTCTTTTCGGCAACCAAACTCTGAGTCTTTCCTTATTAGGATTAAAAGATGTACCTGCACTTAGGTTAAGAGTACCTGCACTGACATTAAGATTTTGATCGCATTTATATGGGTTAGTGATATCTTCATTTGAACCATTTGGGGGTTCACTGTCAACCTTATTTGTGCTATCGATGAACATCTTTCCAGTAGGTATCCACCTAAGACCATCAAGCTTGAAAAGTCTACCTGTCGGTATCCACCTAAGACAAGACCTAGGAGATGTTTTCTCATACACAGCAGAAGTCTTTTTGGGAGAAAACCTATGTCCTGAAGAGATCTGCCTACCAGGTTTCTGAGTATGACTTTTTTTGTTCTAAGGGGTTGTTACTGTTTTTAGTCTTATGGGGTTTAACCTTACGTGAATTTACTTCATTCAGGAGTTTTGTTATACAAGCATCATGATTTGCATTAAATATACATTTATGACATGTAGAACAAAAGAAATGTTTGGAATCTGAAAAAGAACTAGAATTCCTAGAGTGATCTGCTTTGGGCACAACCATAATAGTTACGCAGCTACTCTTAGATCTGGTCTTAAGGTTTGGAGTACTACCATTGACAGTGTTTTGTAATCTAACAGAAGGCATCACACTAGGTTTTGAATTCATATTTCTTTCTTGTGTTTTTTTCCTAGCTTCCTCTAGATAGTGATTATGAGCCATATCATTTGAACCATAATATTCATCTTGACTATTCCTAGATGAGCCAGGTGCAATCACGTGATGAGGTTTTGCAAGCATATATTCACGAACTTTAGGCAAATAATGAGGAGTGACTGGTTTTGACAAAACGTTATTCACATCAACTTGGAAGGCAAACTGTGGTTTTAAAAAGTTAGATTGTTCAGATTTAAACGCATTCGGTTGTCTAACAACTGATTGGTTTCTAAGTTGTTGTAAAACCGGTTTCCCCAAGATTGATGGTTTGGCAAACTTAGTATCCACGCTATTTCCTTTTAACTTTCTTAATTCATTTTTTATTAAATGCTACATTTCGCAAAAACCATTTTCTAATTAGAGCTTATATAAATCATCATTTTTCAACAGTCTTACTATTAACTTAGCAATCAGCGGTCATTATGATTCTTTCTTCATGAGAATTTCGTGTCTTTTTGATAGAATCATAAAGTTCTTTGTAAGTCTGTGTTAAATGCTCATTTTCCTTATTTAACTTCACATTCTCTACAAGTAATTTAGCCACACTACTTTCTAGTCAATGTTTATCTGTATTTCAAACTATCAATAACATGTTAATCTTCGCTTCATTACGATGCTTCCTTCACACTATTAATTTGATTCTACAAGTTGTAAATTTTAGTGTGTTTTGGCCTATAGCTGAGCTTCAAATCATATTATCATCAAAAAAATTCACAGAAACTCAAGAGCATCTGGTTTTATTTACATGGATTGTTTACTTTGAAAACTTCTTCCTTTTGTTTGCAATGAAATTTTCCAAGTGAAATGCAATGGTTTCTTTTTTCAAGTTTTAGTAAAAATTTGTTAAAGTTCATTACAATCTTCTTTTTCAACCATAAAATCATTCGTTTGAGAAAGCTCAGCCTTAAGCAAAATGACTTTTTGCTTTATATGTTCAGCATCCTGGTCAAATCTCTCCCTCCCCTATGACTCCCTATTTGTTGAAATCAGGAGTTTATTGCTATTCAACCTTTTCAACAGATATAGGTCCATACTTGGTTCCCAGGATTGAAATCAGTATGATGTTGTTCATTAGCAAGGACATTATGTGGAGCAGTCAAATGTACCTCAATAGATGGCACTTGGTCATTTACTGGTCTGATATTTGCATCCACAACATGTGTGATATAAGTCCTTAAACTGCTGCTTGTATCATGCATATCTAACTTTGTCTTGCTGCTTTCAGTAATAACCGACCCAGCATCCAATGCTTTAACGTACGTGTTCAAATTAACCTCTAATGTTGTACTCTCAGTGACCAAACTCTCGTATTGTTGTAACTGAGTTTCATTTACTGATTTGCTGAGTGCATTGTGGTTTTCTGACTCTATCTAACTGTTTTTCGAGACATTCAAACTGACATCCACTACTTAAACTGGATTTATCTGAACATCTTGTGACTGTAGCTGTAATCTACCATATGTAATTATAGCTCTATGAATGACCGCTTTAAGTGTATCCAGGTTCTTAAGTAAATCACGTATGTAAGTATCAGGTTCGCAGAACGTGTATTCTTTGAAATCTTTTTACCAACATTGATTTAGATGTTCCGATGAATTTACCTTTTTTGAAGCAAAAAAATTCCTTAAATTGTGTTCGGAGTGCTTCAAGACAAGTCCTTGGATTAACCTCAAGAATATTCTCTCTTTCAAGTTGTAGCATTAACTGATCCAGATTATGAAACATCTTCAATCTGAAAGTCTGATGCTCTTCACCGAAGAATGAGTGAAATGTCGGTTTAAATGCATCAACAGCATGAGACGAACTATTAAGATAGAGATCACAAAGATGTGTCTCGAGTTGTTCAAACCATGCCATGCAGTGGGAGTGCCTTTGTTTTACGAGACGTTGCGTCAGTTGCAGCTCTCTCTATTTCTTTTGAATTCGAATTCAAAGATTCCATTGAAATTAGATGTGTGAAATTAAATTAAGGATCTTAAGTAGATTAAGTGATTGATGTTGTGGTTTTGAGAGAGAAATTATACTTCACGGGATTTTACAAATCTATGATTTAAACCAAAAAAAAGAATAATCTTTTACGGGATTTTACAAAATCAAGAAGAAACCGTGAAATGATAATTGTTTGTCGATTGTTTTTTAGTTTTAAATGATTACCGGTTGATTAAAACACAAACAAAGACAAACGGTGCAATACTTTGGTAAGAAAGGACTAACGGTGAAAATGTCTTACAACTAAAGGTTAATAAACAGTTTAAATAAAACAAAAAAAACTATAACTAAAAATATTTGAAAAAGAAAGTTTAAAAGCGAAAGAGTTTTGAAGGCTAAGGACTAAAAGTGAAAATTTTGAATTTAATTTAATAAAACAAAACACTTCCTGCTTTTCAGTGTCTTCTTCGTTTCAAAATTGTAAGAAATGCAACGATTGTTGTTTCCTTGCTCGGGACTTGTACGATTATCGACGGTAAAATATATTTATATCACGATGATCGTTGCAAAGCCGCGAACGTAATGGTATAGGTTAGAAGACCCGCAAACAACCGAAGTCGAAACCCGAAAAACCCGAAACTACTCGAAACTTAATCGTTTAAGCTTAAATTTGTTATATGGCTTGTTCTTTATGCTTTAGTATAACTCGTTTAGTTGTTTTTCGTGTTGAATAAATCGCCCTAGTTTGTTAACGTATAACTCGCCCTCATTTTTTTCTTAAACGTATTGACTGCCTATGATGTGGTATTGTTCACCCAACAAAACGCAATCCTTTTCTTGCTAGTCAAAACGCAGTCTGGTGTCTTAGACAAAACGCAATGTTTCTTGAGATTTGGGCAGCATAACGTTTCTATTTACTTGATAATTGGTCTTCAGTGATCAAAACGTAACACCAAAACGCAGCTCTTGGGGGGGACCATTTGTCAAAACGCAGTGTACATGTTTGCCAAAAAAACACAACGCTACACTGTCCTTTATCTGATTTTATGGATCTATGTTTCTTTGTTGATTCAAACCGTGTGGACCACACAAAATAAGCTCAAAATGAAAGAAAATAGTAAGCTCAAATAAGCTCGAAAATTAAGCTAGTTACCACAATAAGCTCAAATAACAAAATAAGCTTAAAAATATAATCTGACTACTCAATAAAGAAAACCAAAAGAGAAACGTTCTTGTGTGCATTAGTTCATTACTGCCATATTCAAATTAGTTGTAATAGTGCAGGCCCAAATAATGAACGAGTAATCACAAGAGGTTAGCCCAAAAAATTGAAAATCAAATATGAGATAGAAAGTTTATAATGGAACAGTAGGAGAGAAAAAAAAATTCTTGTGTTCACAAACAAGGCACGTGAGATTTATATTAGAAAAAAACTAGAAAATGATTAAGGAGAGACAACTAGACACGCTTTTAACAAAAAAAACATTTTGAAAGCTTTTAGACAAAAAAAACATGAGCCGAGAGATGAATAAGCCCAAATACTAAATTTAAGCCGTGTATACTAAGTTGCCCAGAATAAGCACAAAGTGTACACACATTCACACAGTTCAAACGCACCCAAAACACAAAGTAATAATTTTAACATGAAAAAGTTTAAGACTCTTTAAATAAAACACGTACATAAACTAGTTCTTGATCCTTAAAAACAACTTTATATGAGTAAATCTCAAAAAGAACCAAGAAAAATAACGTGTTTCAGTGTTGATGCTGTAAACCATTTTGATGTTATAATTCAACTACTTTAGCCCAACAATTTAAAAACCCAACGAAACCACACAACCAAAAATATATAAATATATGAGATGCGTTTAGAGTTGTGGTACAGATTCTATGTAATCTGTCTTAAAAAATAGTTTTTAAAGAATAAGTTCTAAAAATAAGCCAAAAGAAAACTAGCAACAAACAATCACAACTTATCACTTAACTCACCCCATGGCTCTGAAACCAATTGTAAGTTCCAATAATTCACACAAATATGAACTAGAGAGAGAAAGTTAGAGAGAGAGATGGTTGGGAGAAAACTAGAGAAAAACACACTAAATTGTTTGTGTAAAATGATTCAACCAACACCCTCTCCATGTGTGGAGAGGGTTTATATAGTTACAAGGGTGTGGGCTAACCGGGCTTTCCTTAGGCTTTCTATAAGCCGGCCCAGTTAGCTTCCTAACTATTACATAAAATTGTCTAACTATTACAAAGGCTCGTGAGATCGATAATGATCGTCACTTCACTAAAAACTGAATTCCTAACATGTTTTATCTTAGGTTTTCAGGTATTTTGGTCAGAGGGAAGCCGTACGGATATGTATTTCGAAGACTCTTCATTTTATACATTGATAAAATTTCTTTTGAAAACACTGTGTTGTAAAGAATTTATATTATTACATTCGATGAAAATTTTATCTAAACGCTTGTGTTATTTTGAAACTGTTGGGCTCTGTTTGCAAACTCTGATGTTTTAATGTATTGAATGTGAAACATTTTTTAATGTATTTCAAAATGTCTCATTTTGAGGTCGTTTTCCGTGATTTATACTTTGTGACTATGAAGTAGCACCCCATGTTAATGTTCCGCTGCCGCCAGGTTTTTGGGGTGTTACATCCCCTTCTTCTTCATCCGCTACGAAGGATACCCCGTGAATTTCGCTAGTCCTACTAGAAGGTGTTCTAATCTGAGCTTTTTTGTAAATTGACTTGCACTCTTCAACCACTATTTTGAGGATGTCAATTAGAGCGTCTTCTGCTTCCTCCTTATCCTGCCCAGTCATGTGTTTACTTAACTCTTCCTTCAACCATGCATCTACATCTTCGTCAGAACTTACTTCTGCAGTTTCATAATGAGATTGAGGTGTAAAGAGGTGATAGTCATTTGGGTCATTACCCGAGGGGTCATGTATGTCATCGGTACGCGGTTGGTTAGGTTCGAAACAAGTGGGAATTAAGGAAAAATAATCATTGGTTTTTAGTTTGTCGGGTTGATGCAAGTTTTCCAAGTTCTTAGTTCCTCCCACGGTGGTTAATCCTGAATTCCTAGTATATCTCCAAGGATCCCTTTTTTATTTCTGCCTCATACTCCATATATTCTGCTATAGTCATATCATTGATATTCTACCTCGTTCATCATGTTTCCTGAGAAATCAATGAAAATATTAGAAATCAAATTAAAACTAAAATTATCTCTCCGACAGCGGCGCCAAAAACTTGATGCGTATTTTGCTTTAAATATATTTTGTTTAAGTTTTAAATTTATAAAACTCGATTGCCGATACACGCACTAACAGGCAGAGAACCCGGTCGTATATAGTTCAGTAGCTTGGTAAATCCGAGGTCGTCCCAAGAGCTAAGGTTAAATAGTTTAATTTGATTAATGTCACGAATTGAAAATGGTTTTTAGGTTTAATTTAAAGAACTATGAAAAGTAAATGCAATAAAGTAAATAGATAAAAGATATTAGGGAGAAAGGCGTGTTAACCTAACCATTTCATTACCAATACTATGATTACATTTTCCTGTGCAATGTTCAATTATAAGTTCCATTAGTGGTTCTAAAGTTGACAGACCCGAATTTTCATTTAAGGTCGGTTCTATGCTTACTCTGCGATCCCACATTCCCCTACGATCACACGAGCAGGGAATCCAAGCTTGTAGTGGTTAAACCCCAACTATCTTTAAGACCAATCTATAATCTAAACCGATTATTAACCCCCTCTGAAAGAGTTCCCATATTTTTGAAGTATTTAATGTGACAAAGGCGGTAATTTGGTCAATTCCAACACTAAGGATAGTTGTCAAGCTACCCTAGTACCCCACTAATCCCAAGTTCAACATGGTAAGTCTAATATCAGGATTAATAAGATCTAAGCCACCCTCTATACTACCAAAACATGGGGATCAATGAAAGGCTATAAGGATATCTAACAGAACCATAATTAAATAGGAAATCATAATCACAACACTAGTAACTACATGGTTAGGCCAGCACTATGAGTGCTTAGCCGCTCATAGAAACAGCAATGCAAGAATTAATGAATAAAGACATTGATTGAATCATCATAATTCTTACAAATAATAAAATGAATGATTGAATACAATAAGTATGCTAGTGGCTTCTCCCTTGGACCTTCAGATGAAATGCTTCAAAACTTAGGGGTTTGGTTCGCCCCTTAGAACTGTATGTGAATTAGTGGTGGTGAGTGATGTTGAATGAGCCGGATGAGGGCTCTATTTATAGGCTTCGAAAGGTTTACGGCGTAACCCTTATGGGATGTTACGCCATAATCTTGCTGCGTAATCCTCCCATCTTTTAGGCATAAAAGGGTGTTACGGCGTAACCCTGTCGCATATGTTAATAATGTTGAGTCAGACATATCATCTCTAGTATATTTGAATGTTGCGGCGTAATCTTGGAGACACTTTACGCCGTAAAGGGTGTCATGATAAATTTATGTTTGAGTAGTTACGGTGCAATCCTTCGGGGATGTTAGTCGTAAAAGTGCTTGGGCTCTTTCACTTTGGTGCATTGCTTGTGCAAATCCCTGTCTTCTTGCTAAAATGCTCACTTGGTCCCTGAAAACTAATAATAAACAATTAAGTAACGTTTTCATACATAAATAACATATTTGTAAGCTTTTTATAGGGAATTTGATATTAAAATGTATTAACTATTTGATGTTATCAAGACGTATTTCCTTCAAATGACTATTTGACTATCCAAATATATATAAGTATAAATCGTTACCAAGAGTCTGCTTTTAGCTTTCAAAATGTCTAGTTTTAGCTTATTGGGCCTTGAGGCTGATGTCATCAAATAACGTCTATTTTATAGCATCATTTATCCCATGTAATTAACCCATTTTGTATAATTATTGCAAAGAATTGTTACTTAATCGTTTGTATTTGAGAATTGCAGTAATTATGGAGTACTTGGTGAAGTTATGCTAAAAGGCACGCATTTTGGAGCATAAACGAAGAGTTTGAGAAAGTCTACTGATCTGACAGAAAATACGCCGTATTATTCTAGACCTATACGACGTATCCAAGACTTTGACGAATCAAAAGACCATTGCCTGACTTAGAAGAATACGCTGTATCCACTTCAACGATACGTCGTATATAATACTTTGGTCAACGAAGAAGAATCAACTAGTTTTACCTCAATACGCCGTATCTATCAAGAAGATACGGTGTATCCGTGCCTACACTTCACAAATAACCATGAAGGATTGGAGACCCAATACGCCATATCCAGGAGACGTCAATATGCCGTATTCACAATATAGTAATAAAATATTCTGGAAGATATCAAACGTGGTCCTTACTCCAAGAAATCCCTAATACGCCGTATCCCACATTGCTCGATACGGCGTATCGATTTCCAGACTCTATAAATAGACGATCCTAAACTCAGTTTTAGGTATGCAAGTGAATCCCTAAACCACCAAGTCGACCAAGAGATGAATAATGGAGCCTAGAAGGTCAGAAAAGAGCCTCAAGATCATAGAAAAACTCTTGTAATCTTGGCGCAACCGAATACGCGTTCGATTAAGGTTTCTTTATTTTAATCGTTCATATATCAAACCTTGTGTATTTTTACAATGACTATCGGCTGATACCTTTAGGTATCAGCCATGTTTATGAAGATCTAATGTTTGGTTTGTTTATCTTGATTGCTTAATTTATCGTTGATTATTGTTTATGTTTATCAATTTATATTTGTTTACGTGCTTAAGTATGCGACCTATCATTCAACTAGGTCTAGTCCTACATATTTAGTGCGCTGCAACTTCAGTGTTGTTTGGGCATAGGCTAAAGAGTTCGGGATAGCTCTCCATATTGTAATTTATATATCTAGAATTATAGGATCGCAAATATTGACCTATCTTTGCCTTTTGATTGTGAGCTTAGTTGAGCCATAAGGTAACCTTGGTACCAACGAGTACATTCTAATCAATTGGTAAAGACTCGGACAGTGGACTACTAGTATATAAAGAGTCGTTAAGCAGTAAGTGGGTAAAGTCTCCATGAGCTAAGGTTTAGTAAGAGCATCATTATTAATCTCCTAAGATAGATTATAATCAACAAATGCTTTCTTTATGGCGGATAGCGTCTATTTATTGACAGGATTAGCGTGTCTAGGTCTTTGGAAAATGTCCTGCCTAAGTATAGTATGTATTGACCCTTCAAAGATACAGACAATCATTGACCAAATAAACAATCCTGTGTTTTTATAGGATTATTCATGGTTGATACGTGTTCCATTACATTGTCTTGACCATTTCTACTTATATTTGTTTAACTTCTTGTGTGTGTCTATTCTTTTATTTTATCGAAACCTTAGGTTGTAACCTAACCTCGTGCCAATCTAGCAGGCTGGAAAACCCCTTTTGCATTAGTTATAGGTTTAACTTAGATAACTTAAAATAACTAATGGAATTCGGAATTTAACGCTCTCGATCTTAGTGATCGACACCTACTTACCACGATTATACTCCTCACCGACTGGGTTACAATGCCGGTAAAGTGTTGTTTTTAGTATAGTCAGCATAAAATTAAATAGTAAAACTTGTTACATAATAGCACTCACAACGACACATCAAGTTTTTGGCGCCGCTGTCGGGGAGTGAAGTTGTTTAATTCTTATTTATTAGTGTTTTAGTTTAGTTTAGATTTAGTTTAGATTAATTTGCATATTTGTGTGTTTGTTTTGTGTGTTTGATTTATGCATTGTATATTTTGCATATTGTGTGTTTGTGTGCATTATTACAGTTCGTTGTAACCTTCTGAGTCGAATACTCAATATGGCGTATTCATTTTCTTGGATATGGCGTATAAATTTTTTTCAAACCAATACAACGTATTCAACTCTAACATCAATACAGCGTATTCAGTTTTGACAGTTTTCTTTCCTAGCAAATTTATTGCAGGTTAAAATGGATGACCCCAACATTACTATGAAAGAGTATATCAGGCTTGAGGAAGAAAAGGCTCGAAAAATGTGGTAAGGTGTTTAACTGGGAAACTGCTAAGTATGGTAAGATCTGGTATGTTGAAGACATTCACGACCTCAGATCTGTTGAAACCAAATTCCCAGCTATAGCTTTTAATGACCAAATATCATCTAAAAACACTTTCTTGTGAACCCACGGTAAGTTCTCTTAAGAATGAAATTGACTTTAGTATCATTTGATGAATCCGATGATGAAGATTACACGGTAATTTTTGACAAAAACTCGTTCTCTTATACAATAATTTCTGTTAATGATTTGAAAACGGATTCCGAAAATGATAATGAAAAAGTCAACATGCATTCGTTTCCGCTACCCGAGCTGACGGTGAGTTATTTTGATGATTTAGACTTCTTTAAAGATTTTGAGAATGAATTTCCAGCAATTGTTTACAATGATGCTCTTACGTCTAAATCAGATTTATTAACTAAACCGATTTTAAACCCTCAACATATCGATGAATTTAATTTGAAAGATGAAACATCATTGTCCGAATGTGATAAAGAGGAACAAAACGTTTTAAACTTTAATAATCTATTTCCTTTTAACGTAATTTATCACAATGATTCAAAATCAGATAAGGACAATGATGATGATAAAGTCGATATTAAACACTCTTCGGGGGATTTAGCTGTCAAACCATTTCTTGATGTAATAAATACCAATGATGATGCCTATGCACATGGGTCAAATAAGCTTTTGGAAACAAGTCATGATACATCTAATAAATTTTTCAAAACTAAAACTTTTATCAAGGGATTAAATTTTAATATCATGACTTGGAATCATCTTAACAAAGAGATGTCATTCATTTTCCTAATCAAGAATTTGTATGTGCCATTTGGCATCTCGTTCGACCCTAAGTTGTTTTATAAGGATGGGATTAAATTGGGGCAAGTCTAACTTAAAGACTTTTCTATAAACAAAAGTGCTTGCCGGGAGACAACCCGGAATGTATTTTCAATTTTTATCGAGTCTGTCTTCCTATATTTTCTATACGGCGTATCCAAACCCCATGTATACGGCGTATTGACCTTCTGGACGTTATCCAGTCTTTATTTTTAGCACAGTCTATACGGCGTATTCGTTAAACGAATACAGCGTGTTCGTTAAACGAATACAGCGTATTCGATACAAGTATCAATACAGTGTATCCTGGGGTATCGATATGGCGTATCGACTTCCTGTACAGTTTTAGGTATTTATTTCGAGTCTCACCAAACGAATACATGAAGATAGAATTGCATTTGTTTTTTGAGAATTTATACAGGACCTCGTGAAAGAAAATCGACGAATATTGATGGAGAATTTACAAATCTGGAAATCTTAAAGTGTTGGAGTCTTGAAAACCCAAGACGGCTGTTCAACACGAATTCTTGCTCGTAAACTCAACATGGAGAATCTACCGAGCAAAATATTAGGGGAGTTTCTCATTGTAAAACCCAAAATTTGAATTTTATTTCATATTGGTAATTTTGAATATAACCTAAAGTTTATTAATAAGTATTTAAAAATAAAACCTTATGTTATAATTTTGGGAAATTATAAAGATATAACATAAGGTATTTTGTTTTTAAAAAAAATATATATAACTTATATATGTACATATATATGGCCGGCCCATATTTAGAAAAAAAATATATTTTGTAATTTTGATTATTTTGTATATTTACTTCCTTTTTATAAAAAAACTCATTTTAAGGGATAAGTATTACTCCCTCTGTCTCATATTAAATGTCCACTTAAAGTTTTCAAAGTCTTTCTTTTTTAACTTTGACCTAAAATATTTTCGTTTGTGATATACTTGATGCAAAATATATGAATGGATTGTGTTTTAAATGTATTTTTCATTGGTATAAGTTCCATCAAGTATTACATAACACAAACAAATATATTTAAAGTCAAAGTTGATAAAAAAAATACTTCAAAAGTCAAAAGTGGACATTTAATATGGGACGGAGAGAGTAAAAGGTTTTATCAAGTATTTTGTGTAATATTTCAAAAGGGAATAAATTTTTATGCATCTCTCCTCCTTCTTTTATTTTTATCTTATTATTTAGACCGGCCCATTATGGGTGATTTAACAAGAAATCTTGTATTTGTTTATAGTAAACCTATTTTAGGAATTAAGTGTAAAAAGGTTTAATGCAAATATTTGGTATTCTCCTTATCATTAAAAAGATTTTTTCCCCCTCCTCTATACCCTTTGTAATCAAGGACCCCTCTTCCATCTTCTCCATCATTCTCTAAAAAAGTTTCTTTCTATAATTTTTTGGTATTCCATCCATAGAAGCTTCGAGCAAGGAAAATGGTTTAGGTGTTTTGTTTGGTTAATCCTTGAAGTTTTGGTGTTCTTGGTGTGTATTGATCTTCATTCTTTGTGATAATCTTTGGGTTCTTGGTTTTGATCTTGTATCTCTTGGTGTTTGATCTTGTACTCCTCCCTCATTCCATAGGTAATTCTTAATTTTGTTTCATTCTTGTTGTCAAATTGATTACATATGCGAAAGTTTTTATAAAACCCTAAAAGATTGTAAGAAATAATGTGTTTATGTTCTTGTCAATTTCTCTAGGGTTTAATCTAATTAAAATGGTTAAATTACATGTTATGAAACCCTAAGATGATCATTAGATGTGTTATTAATAAAAACTACAAGATTTGAAACCCTAGGGTTGGTTTTGATGGGTGTTAATTAGGGTTTTCATGGTTAATAATTTTGGGCAGAATTTTAGGTCATGTTCAACGGGGTATATATTAATGATAAAAATTGGTTTTAACACGATTCTTGAGCCTAAAGTTAAATTCAAAGAGTCTAGTTTTTGTAAAATCCGGCCTCATGTTAATTGGAGGTCAGCAAGGTCGATTTTTAGATTTTATAAAATTAAGTGTCGAATCTGGAATTTCTATCCGAAAAATTCAGTTGTAGTGTTTGATTTTTAATTCGAAAACCGTAAGGAGTTAGCTTCTAAAATTTTATCTGGTAAATCTTCATGATATTAGTTACATTCAGGATTTTTTTTAGAATTTTCTGAGTTGTCTAAGTTGGGTTTTTACGCGTCAACTGTACCAACCAGCAATTTTTGGAACCTTAAATAACTATTTTACCCTTTCCCTTTTCGGGTCTGACTTGACTTTTGACCCTTTTGACCTTTTTTTCAAGCAAAAAAACAATTACTGCGTAACCAAATTTTTTTTTCGGAACTTACTTTAATAATAAATCATAATTATTATTACATATTTCTCATTTATAAATTTTTAGAGTTTTACGCATTTACTTTTAATTTTCATCATATGATTAAATCGCGTGAGTTAAAAATAATCAATCAACGTAAACGGGCACCAAACAAATTAAAATCTACATCAAGCAATCATTATATTATTTTTACGAAAGTAAAAATAATCAACTTTTTATATTTTATTTTTATTGAATACGTAAAGCGTTTACGTTTCGTAAATAAATACATTTAGGTATACCCGGAAGCACCAAAACTTTTCTACACTTCAACAAATACCCTCTATTATACCCGATACCCAAAAGTTTTATAAACTTTACCCACTTAAGGTTTACAAGTTTTAGAATTCAAACAACACTGCTAGAAAAATGTACTCTTCCATCCTTTAACTTAATCCCATGTACATCATGTGCAAATAAATCTTCATGAAATATCAAGGAACATTCCTTGTCCTTATTCCCCTAAAACACGCAGCCAAGAAAACATGGAGAACCCAAACATATTTCTTAAGACTTCTTATCACACATGAGTACTTGAACTAGTTGACTACTTTTTCTTATGCTAGTTTCCTTTGTAACCGGCCCCCCTATCCCATGTAACACTTGTATTTTTCAAATAGTATCTTTTCCATTTCTTGTAGTATATATATATATATATAAGTGTACACTGGTCTTGCATGCATTCTTATTCACTAGCAAGTTCAAAACACTCTTCCTTGTTTCTTAACCCCAACCCACGGCTCACATATCAAGCACCAAGAACAAACCATAAACTTTCACTTATCAAGTATACAAGTAATCTAGGGTGATATCTAAGGTAGTACAAGAAGTTTTGGAGTCTTGGTTTGGTTTCATCATCTTGCTTGCCTAAGGTTGCATTCGGACTTGTTCGTGACGTTTTCACTTATTTAATATTCACTATCTGTTCATTCACTTGAGGTGAGTTCATAGCCCCACCTTTTCTCTTTTAATGGTTTTCATAAACTGTTTTTGGGGTGAGAATATGTGCTCGTTTTACTAAGTAAACTTATTGATTTCTATACGTAGGCGTTACATGACTGTTCTTACAAAAAAACTTGATTTGTTTACTACATAATTTGAGATCGTTGGATACCTATATTTGAAACGGTGAATTTTGGACATGATTGTTTTACCTTGGACACAAGTATTGTTTTCTAAACTGTATGCTATCCAAATTATTGCCTGAATGCTATTGCCTAAGAGCCACGAACTCGGATGCAAATCCCTTATAATTACGAATACTGGTGCAATTCCCTTACAATTACGCATACTGGTACAAATCCCTTATAATTACGAATACTGGTGCAAATCCCTTATAATTACGAACTCGGGTGCAATTCCCTTATAATTACGAATACGTCTTCGATGTCATGAGCTTAGTGCAATAATACCTGTTTTATATTTAGACTTGGTGAATCTGATTCTCCTGTCTACAATACCTGTTTTGGACTATGGAATACGTACTTAGTCTGCTGTTACTTAAATCTTGTGGTCCACTAAACTGTTTGATTTCATTAACATTTCTCGATTTATTGAATCACTATTCGGATTTCATAAATAATACTTTGAATTGTTGTAACGCTACTTTTTCTACTGAAATATTACTTAAATTAATTCAACACTGCTTTTACTTAAACCTATGAATTCACCAACATTATTGTTGACGTTTTTGCATTTATTTTCTCAGGTTATTATTTTGCTAATGGAGCAAAGGGAGCATTTGAGTCGCGCGGATATGTATTTTCGGAGGCTTAATAACTTGAGTACCATTCAATAAACGTTTTAAAAAATGTTTTCTGTTGCATTATAAATGGGATCCTTTGTAAACTCTGATTTTAATATATCAAATATGACATTTATTTTTAAATGTCTCTTTTAAGGTCGTTTTCTGTGACTTGTGCGCATAAACTATGAAGTAGCACCCCAAAGTGGTATTCCGCTGCGTTGTTGAAATTTTAGGGGTGTTACAGATTGGTATCAGAGCTCAGGTCATAGAGAACTAGGTCGTTTTCAAAACCTAGACTATGACCATGTTTTTCAAAATTTAGAATCTCTTCTTGTTTTATCCGATATCCGCTCGCGCATGCTCTCTGATCCCCTATAAGCTCTCTTTTGCCTCTTTACTTCTATTACATGGGTAACGAGTATTTAATACTTGCTTATGATTTCGCTCTCGTATGTCTATCCTATGACATCTTACTATTTACCTTAAATTGGTTCGTTATATAAATATTGATCACTCTAATTTTCGCGTACTTCATGATTTCTCATTTACTCCCTGGAGCGTCGATACTGGTATTATATAAGAATACCTATACATATGGGCTATTTTCTTTTTGATCTTTTACGATTAACTTCGAACTTTTCATGGCTTTACTTTATTCCTTTTTGATAATATCGAAATCCGACATAGTTTGTCAATTCCTCTGAGTATTTTAACATTCGACTCCAAGTTTGAACACTCCTCTTATGCTTTTAAATCGCATATGTGATTTCGTAATCCATCGTTTTAAAGTCTTCCATTCGATGGGAGTACTACATTATCTTGTCACCTTGGATCGTGCCGTCTTTTGGTACTTACCTTTGAAATGTGATTGACTAACGTGTCATTCTTTTTCTCGTCACTTCTTATGAATTTGAAGAATCATGTCGTCAAGGAGACACTCCTTTTTATTTAATGTAGCATTTGGTCTTGTTTTGATATTGTGTTTTGTGTTGGCCATATTTAAGTAGGATGATTTATAATCATCTTATTGAAATGAATTAGGACGTTTCTTCATTTGAATAAGGAAATTATAAATCGCCTAACCATAAGTTTATAATTCCTTACTTACAAGGATTGGGACGCCTCTTTTTGTAAGTGACAAATTATAAATGAGTGGGCTTATGTTTATCCGACATAGTGTGTGTTTGTCCGTATGAATCCTTCTTTGGGCTATGAACCTCTTTCGACTCGTGATTTGTTATATGGATTTTTTTTCGAATGTGCATCGACCGTCGCGAACTTGATAATCTAATACACTAGTACAAAAAGTGGATTTGGTCACACATGGGCAAAATGGAACGGCCACACATTCACATATTTATGTGACCAAAG